>BRDA01007245.1:13674-34090 GCA_036984385.1 Crenuchus spilurus
TATATATATATATATATATATATATATATATATATATATATATATATATATATATATATATATATATATATATGCAGTCATGTTAGCAGGTTTACATCAATGAAAGCTTCTAGGTCATGGAAAGAGATAAGGAAGGGAGCAGATAGCAAAGTGCTTAGTGTCTCTTCAGAAGTCACATTATCTGCACTTTGTGCTTATTAAACAGGTTAATTGGACAGCAAATCAAATGAACACATTATGCTCTTGGCTTCATCTGTCCATGTTTGCAGCATTTTTATTTTATTGTTGACCCAGTCAAAAGACCATCTTCTGTGCTGTTTGTAGTTGGCATACTGTGTGGTGCAGTTCCTGGAGAAGGACAGCACACTCACTGAACCAGTAAGTCTTCACCTTGCATGTGCTACCAGTGAACTCTTCTTATATTCTCAAATGATCACTGTAATCACTGCTGTATCTTGTTTAACGTATATGTATGTTTTTGTGAAGATGATTCTAAGAATGTGGAATTAAATAAAATGTAAGATGATCTTAAATATATAGGTAGTGATGGCTCTTCTAAAGTACTGGCCAAAGACTCACAGCCCAAAGGAGGTGATGTTTCTCAATGAGCTCGAGGAGATTCTGGATGTCATTGAACCATCTGAGTTTGTTAAAGTGATGGAACCTCTGTTCAGACAGCTGGCCAAGTGTGTGTCCAGCCCACATTTCCAGGTGAGTCTGAGACTGGGTAAAATATTGATTCATTCTTAGGTGTGTCTTGTATGATCAGCTATTAGAAACAAAAAGTATGTGAACGCTTTGGAATTACCTGCATTTTAGTAAAATTTAAATATTGTTTATCATCTTGCAATAAAGAGCAAACATGATCTGCAGTATTTTTGTGTTTAAACACCTAGAGGGGCTTTGACTTATAAAATAAAATTAAAAATGGGATTTTAGATCATTTAGCCTTGTTGTAATGTCAGAAGAGCTATCAGTGATTTTAGTTTTAGTTAAAGCTTGAAATTATTTATAAAGGTTTGAATTAATCAAAGTTAGAGTAAACCCAAGTTTATGTTGGGTCTACAAATGGTCTGTAAATGAATATTGTGTGAAATCTTAGTACTACTGTTCTACTCTTCCTGAATTTGGCTTCTCCAGCTTTGATCACTCCTGAGGCGCAACACAGAATGTGCAATTAATTAAAAAAGAACCCTAGAGTTCTCTTAAGCTTGTCATGGCATCCATGATAATATTACAGATGTGCAGCACCCCTCGACAAATAAATACATAAACAAACAAACATTGCTGCACCAACATCTCTTTAAAAGCACCATGACATTCCAAAACATTTCTGGGAATCTTTTTGTGAGCTCAGAGAAGCTTGAATGGTTTAGGAAGAATATGTCGCTAAAAAAAGACCTTGCATACCAGAATTAAAAATCATACCAATTAAATATGAAATTTGTTTAAAAATTTCACCAGACTGGATTATTTATTTTATTTATTTATTTTTGGTGATAAAGTGCTTCCACCATGCTACCATTCCCAACTGTCCTGCCCAGATATATGAATAATATGAGAGTGTATTGTCACATGTAAGGAGTAAAATGTATTTGCCGGCAGTTCCTGCGGTTTTATTTTCATAGCCTTGGCAACCCTTCTGTCTCTCCTCATCTTTTTATAAGTTTTGACGAGACATCCTGTTTTTGGTAATGCCTCTTTTTGATGATTATACTAAATGTATTCCATAGTATGTCTAATAGGGCTGTTTTCAAGATCACCTTTGTCCAGTCTAAGACTATGACTGGTTGATCAATTCAAGTCGTAAGTGGACCAAGACCAAGTCAATAGAGTAAAGAAAAGTAGATTGGTCTTTTACAAATTACATATAAAATTACATTTATGTGATAAATGACTTCTTTTTACTGCTACTACTACTTATTAATTATAATAAATTAATATTTTGTGTTGACAACATTGAATTGAATCAGTTGACCTTTTCAAGAAATGTGTTTAATACTAAATTGGGACTTGGATGCTTCCTTTTCAGTAAATTCTTTGTGATGTGTAAAATTGAATGTTATGGCACCAGAATTGGCTGACGTAATTGAAGAGCGTTCACGCTTCAGTGCCCCAAGTATCTTTGCATTCAAGGCCCACTCTGAATCCAGTCAGTGCCTGCTCTGAATAAGTCAACCACGCTACTATTCCCAGGTCAATCAACTAAATCAAACCATTAAAAGGAAAAATGACAATTTTTCTAAAATGTAGTTGGTGTTGGTCATGACCTGCAGTGAATTTGGTAAGACTAATGACAGTCAGAGACAAGTCCAAGATATTACTAAAAGTGTCTCATTCAGGCTCAAGTACTACAGCCCTGATGCATCTAATGACATGGACATTGTTTTGCACTTGTCTCCTGATTGCTACCTTTCAACTAGACAGACCCCAATTCTGCATTGTAAGCAGTAGGATGCAACAAAGATGTTGACAAGGAGCTCCTACAGGAATAGCAGAACTTTATTTGGAGTTAGTCAGTCTCATAAATTCATGGCAGGTGTAACTTCTGTTTTTTCAGTTTTATTGTGACTGGTTGAATGTTTCCAATTTGTTTTTCACGTTATTTTCAGTGTGTGTACTTCTTATATCCACTATAGCTGAGGAACAGATACCACTTTATGACCAGTAAAACTAAGTAGTGAGGAGTTGAGATTTACATTTTTTTGTTTTTAAGAACTGAGCCTGATGTGTTTTCCTGTGTTGCAGGTTGCAGAAAGAGCTCTTTATTACTGGAACAATGAGTATATAATGAGTCTCATCAGTGACAATGCGGCCAAAATCTTGCCCATCATGTTCCCAGCACTGTATCGCAACTCAAAGACACACTGGAACAAGTAAGGCTTGTTGATAATCTTCACAATTCAGTACCAGAATGTTACAATACTGGGTTTTAAAGACTTAAATCATGGTGGGCTAAACAATCAATGCTGTATGTAAACTTGCATTATAGTACATCTATGCTTCAGTTATTCATCACTGCTTAAAACATTGGCAACCAAATAGGGTTAAGAAGCAAAAAGTTTAAGCCAAATCTTAAAAAAAAAAAGATATATTTGCTTCTTCATGTGCTGCCTTCTACAGGACCATCCATGGCTTAATCTACAATGCG
Organism: Crenuchus spilurus; assembly: GCA_036984385.1. Taxonomy (NCBI): domain Eukaryota; kingdom Metazoa; phylum Chordata; class Actinopteri; order Characiformes; family Crenuchidae; genus Crenuchus; species Crenuchus spilurus. Next base: position 16,826 of record BRDA01007245.1, read on the forward strand.
CTGAAACTTTTCATGGAGATGAACCAGAAGCTTTTTGATGACTGCACACAACAATTCCGAGCTGAAAAAAATAAGTAAGTGTTGGCTATCAAATTAGTATTAGTGTCATTTCTGTATCATATATGAAATACAGTGGATGTAAAAACTCTACACACCCCTGTTAAAATGCCAAATGTTTGTGATTTAAAAAATCAGACCAAGATGAATCATTTCAGAACTTTTTTTCTCCTTTAACTTCACACATAATCTGTACAATTACATTGAGAAACAAGCTGAAATCTTTTAGGGTGGAAAAATAAAAATGAAGAACTAAAAAAATGTGATTGCATAAATATGGACACCCTTAAACTAATGCTTTGTTGATGTGCCCATTGAATTTGACAGCATTCAGACTTTTTGGGTAGAAGTCTATCAGCATGGCACATCTTGGCTTCACAATCTGTGCCCACTCGTCCTCCAAATCATCTCCTGTGTACAGACCTCTTCAGGTCAACTGACAGATTTTTAATTGGATTCAGGTCTGAGGTCTGGCTGGGCCATTCTAAAACTTCAGTCTTCTTCTGGTGAAGCCATTCTTTTGTCAGTGTGGAGGTCTGCTTTGCGTCATTGTCATGCTGAAAGGTGAAAGTGTTGGCTTTGTGCCTAATATACATTTTGGAATTATGGCCAAAATGTTCAACCTCTGTCTCATCAGACCATGTTTTCAAACATGATTTTGGCAAAACACAGCGAAGTTTGGATGTTTTGCTTTGTGAGAAAATAGAATAGATTCAACTTTTTGCCAATGTGATTTTGCACACAAACTAATTTGACCTCCGCCTTTAACCCCTCCGTGCTGTGAAACACACACACACTAGTGAACACACTAGGCTGTGAGAACATGTGCCCGAAGCAGTGGGCAGCCCTTATCCAAGTCGCCCGCGTAGCAGTTGGGAGGTAGGTGCCTTGCACAAGGGCACTTCACTTATGACCTGTTCGGGGATCGAACCGGCCACCTTCCAGTACCAAGACAAGATCTCTAAACACCAGGCCGCAGCTGCCCCCTCAAATGCTTTCATCATGCCATCCTTGAGTCCACTTCTTGGTAATATCACTGTTGTACCAAATTTTATTCACTGATTAAAAATCAAACAAATCCAACTAGAACAGCTGAATTTTATTTGAGGTCAATCGGAATGACTGTAAATGATGGCATTTGTTTATTAACTATTATTTAACAGGAGTGTGAATGTGATTAGTTCATTCTAAACACAACAACATTTCAGATTTCAAGAGGGTGTCCATATTTATGCAACCGCATTATTATTTTTTTTACCTTTAAATGAATTTCAGTCTGGTTTTCAGTGGAATTCTACAGATTATAGGTGGCATTGAAGATGGAAAAAGTTTGGTCAGATAAAACAAAAACCTGGCATTTTAACAGGGGTGTGTAAACTTGTTGTATCCTCCGTGTGTGTGTGTGTGTGTGTGTGTGTGTATAATATACCTGTTTTTTAACCCTGTGTTGCAGAGAGAGAGCAAAGTTAAAAGAACGGGAAGAGGCTTGGATGAAGATCGAGAACCTTGCCAAATCAAACCCACAGGTGTGACTCTCTTTTTACTTGGGTCTCTCCTTAAGGCTGATTAGTCTAAAACTAATCACATTCATTACTTGGGCCTGACCAATATGAAAATACAAATACAGATAGAGGCTAAAAAATCAATTAATCAGTTAACATAACAAAACATCAATTAACATAGTGGCCAAAATAACCTTTGATTTAATTTCTCTAAAAATGATCAAACTCTGCCCCAAAAGCCAAAACAACTGGTAAGGTTCATTTGTGTTTTGTTTTAGATCCCTATTGATTTGTGCATCAAAAAAACAAAATGGTTCCAGTCTGCGTAACATTTTATTTTATAGTTACAAAATATTATTATATAATAGTTATTTTATAGTTACAAAGCAGGCATACGCCACAGCTGCACACTACTTACAGTTGGCTAAAGTTACATAATAATCAAATAATATCATAATATCTGAAGTGATGACTCAACTGAAGTAGAACACATTCATGTATACTAGAGATGCAACGATTGGTCCTCCAGTGCCCAGAATCGAATGGTTTTCAGTGTCATTGGCCAGTCAGTCTCTTCTAACCCATTCTGCGCAGTTCACATTTTCACTTGTGCATCACATGAGGATGACCATGCCACACTCACACACACACACCATGACTGTGACCAAAATGGCTCCTTATTTAACACTAAGTGCATCTTTGACTGCCGAGTCTTTGGACAAGGATGCTGGCCAAAAATAATAATTTGCTGGTTTTTAGTGCTTCTCACTTTAGTGCTTCTCACTTAGTGCAGAGAGGAAGTGTACAGCAACCAAACGGTGAATGATTAAACCATGAACAGCACAGTGCTTTTACTAACTTTAATTCAGAATTCAGATCATGTGTGTATGGACCTTAAACAAAGCTCCACTTGTGTGTTTCTGTGAAAGAATGAAAATCTGAATCAGCAGGTTAAAAAATCAGTATTGACTAAGAAAATCGGTGCATTTCTAATGTATACACTTCAGCTGGAATAGATGAAGCTGTCTGAAGCAAACTCTTGTGGGCAATACTTTAAATAATCAGTTAAGTAGATGATTATGTTCATTAGAAATTGTGAGTACATTCAGTACATATGTATATTATAATAAAAAATAGAACAGTATTTTTTTTGTTATACCAGCAAATTCTAAATGAAAATATCAGGACATCTAAGCTGTTCATGGATTCTTCCATGCCAATGTGTAGGACTGATTAACAATTACCAGGAACTTCAGTTATTGTAGGTGCAAGTCATTATTTCCAATATCATCTTGATATCTTCAATGCATGGCAAATAACAGCCCATCAGTATTGGAAATTTGGCCTTATTAGGCTTCAATTTGTGAGGACCCAATAATTGCTGCTTGCAGTGCTATATGCAGTGGTGCTTAAAAGTTTGTGAAGCCTTTAGAATTTTCTGTATTTCTGCATAAATTTGACCTAAAACATCATCAGATGTTCACACAAGTCCTAAAAGTAGATAAAGAGAACCCAGTTAAACAAATGAGACAAAAATATTATACTTGCTCATTTATTTATTGAGGAAAATGGTTCAATATGACATATTTGTGAGTGGTAAAAGTATCTGAACCTCTAGGATTAGCAGTTAATTTGAAGGTGAAATTAGAGTCAGGTGTTTTCATCAATGGGATGACAATCAGGTGTGAGTGGGCACCTGTTTTATTTAAAGAACAGAGATCTGTCAAAGTCTGTTATTTACAGCACATGTTTGTGGAAGTGTATCATGGCACAAACAAAGGAGATTTCTGAGGAGCTCAGAAAAAGAGTTGTTGATGCTCATCAGACTGGAAAAGGTTACAAAACCATCTCTAAAGAGTTTGGACTCCACCAATCCACAGTCAGACAGATTGTGTACAAATGGAGAAAATTCAACACAGTTGTTTCTCTCCCCAGAAGTGGTCGACCAACAATGATCACTCCAAGAGCAAGGCCTGTAATAGTCAGCGAGGTCACAAAGGACCCCAGGGTAACTTCTAAGCAACTGAAGGCCTCTCTCACGTTGGCTAATGTTAATGTTCATGAGTCCACCATCAGGAGAACACTGAACAACAAAGGTGTGCATGGCAGGGCTGTAAGGAGAAAGTCACTGCTCTCCAAAAAGAACATTGCTGCTCGTCTGCAGTTTACTAAAGATCACGTGGACAAGCCAGAAGACTATTGGAAGAATGTTTTGTGGATGGATGAGACCAAAACAGAAGTTTTTGGTTTAAATGAAGTGTCAGGTTTGGAGAAAGCGAAAACGCTGCATTCCAGCATAAGAACCTTATCTCATCTGTGAAACATGGTGGTGGTATCAGGGTTTAGGCCTGTTGTGCTGCATCTGGGTCAGGATGGCTTGCCATCATTGATGGAACAATGAATTGTGAATTATATCAGAGAATTCTAAAGAAAATGTCAGGACATCTGTCCATGAACTGAATCTCAAGAGAAGGTGGGTCATGCAGCAAGACAAAGACCCCAAGCACACAAGTCGTTCTACCAAAGAACGTTTAAAGAACAGTTACCAGAAACGTTTAGTTACAGTTATTGCTGTAAAGGGGGGTCACACCAGATACTGAAAGCAAAGGTTCATAAACTTTTGCTTCTCACAAATGTCATACTGTATCATTTTCCTCAATAAATAAAAGAACAAGTATAATATTTTTGTCTTGTTTGTGTAACTGGGTTCTCTTTATCTACTTTTAGGACTTGTGTGAACATCTGATGATGTTTTAGGTCAAATTTATGCAGAAATACAGAAAAGTCTAAAGGGTTCATAAACTTTCAAGCACTACTGTAGCTCGGTATTTTTCAGCACAACTTAAGCTCGTTAAAGACTTCTAGCGTGAGGTGTAGTTTTAGTTTTGCTTGACCACTTTGATTTATTAGGACATTTATAGAATACTCCCCAGATAGCATACAGATGTGGGCCACTTCTGACTGAGACATGGCACTGCTGGCCCACTGTCAGCATGGCAAACTGCATGTGAGCCAAATGTGGCTCTTATATTGAAAATATAGATTTGGCCCAAATGTTTTAAAACGGATGTGGCCCACTTCTGGCAAAGATATGGCAGTGTTTCCTACATTTGGCTGATATGTGGCCCTAATCTGGGGTATATGTGACCCACATCTTGCAGCCCGGAGCGGTCCGCCCAAGTGCTGTCAATCCATGCGGCAAGTGGACCACATGAAATGGGGATGTGGGCCAGAAAAAAATTTCTACCTGGGTAATCTCTCTAAAACTATAAATCTAGTTGCTAAATTCATTTCTACAGTCAACTTTCATTCCTTTTCTTTGATTAATCTTTATCCATCCGTCCACTTTGCCTGAAACTCACTCTTTTTAACATTCATTTTTCTGTTTTCTTTTTCTTCTTCTCTTTTGTTTTGCACTAGTTCCTTATGTATGTTGATTCCTCTGGCCTTAATAGCCCTGTAGAAATGGAGACTGATGGGCCACTGATAGAAGATATTCAGATGTTAAAAAAGACTGTAGAGGAGGGAGCCATCCAGGTAACTCTGGGTTTTGTCCATCAATTAATGTAGCTTAACATTACAATTAGTGGCACAGTAGCCCATATGGAAATTCTCTACTGTTGAGCCCATGTTTATTTCTATACAGCACATAGTTATGCTGAGAAAAGGTGTAGTAGGTGATCAGCACGTTGCTGGACCTGATATCTACAGATATACAGGAGCAGTCACTTAATCGCATTCTGTGGAATGAAAGTGTGATGCTTTTGGGGAAACTTGGCTCTAGAATGTTTTCTGTGTGACTTATATTTCATTAAGTGGACCCTCAGTCAGTTACGTATGTTTTAAAATGTTCATTTTTCTACCCACAAAATCTTTCTATATGGGCAGCAAGGGGCTAAACATGGGAATCAGTTTCATTACTACATACTACATACTTACTCACTAACTCACTGAACATTCTACATTTTATAAAATGAATTTCAGAGATGATAACTTATCATTTTAGAAAATGTCACTAGAACGGACCATGAGGGATCATTCAGTGTTTCTTTAAATTGTTTTTTTAAACAGAATTGTACTGTTTTATGTATATTATATGCATACATGTATACAGATTTTTAGTTCATTGCCCAAGTCAGAAATGAATGCACATTCTGCAACTTTTAGATTAACAGTGCACTAAATATGTTGTTTAACTTTATTTTCACATAGAAAGTCAACAAAATCTGTCATTTGACCTGAGGTGCCCATTTTTACTTTTATTTCTCAAGTAAAATACATTTGATTGATGATCGATATGCTTATATTGCAGAAACAAGCTTGTATTTAAACTTGAGCATTGGGGAGTTAACCAAAGCAAAGCTTTCTTATATTCTACGTTTCTCCTAATCTCAGTTTCTCCAAGAGACTCTGTTCTGTCATGATCAAACTTAGATCTAGTAACTAACGACGGAGTCCCTTTAGATAATAACTTGTCTCAGTCTGTCTAAGCCAACTCTTTATGTTTGTGTGGGGTGTGCGCAGGTGCAGAGGGAACAGCGGAAGGACCGGCCGCTGGTGAGACGCAAATCCGACCTGCCTCAGGACATGTACACCACAAAAGCCTTGGAGTCGCATCGTCGAGCTGAAGACATGATCGCCAACCACGATGGTCACTAGTTTCATGTGTCTCCTTCTGCTCTATGTTGTTCTCTCAGCACAGCTCATTTGACAAACCCAGAGTGTGGAGCCATACTAGTGCTCATAGCACTCTATTTGCCCCCTGATTAGAAAGTTTGGATTGCTCAGGTTTTTATTTGGGAGGTATGAGGCCAGCATCTAAATTTTTCTCCTTGTTCCACTCTGCTCACCCCTGCCCATACTGTGAACTTTGTTTTCTACTCCATTGATGTACTCCATTGTGTCTGCACTTCTTATGTCATGGCAGAAGCTCCTGCTGCTCTTGGCTGACTGCAGATGAAGGCTGGCCGAGAAATCATACAGGGAGGTACTGTCATAACTTAGATTGGGGTTTTTTGGTCAAAGGGAACAGTGTCCTGAGACTGTAAGGAGAGTAGTTTGTCATTATCTGTACCCTCTATTGCTTAATCTTCTGTTGTTCTTGGAAACCCAGGGACAGTTGCCAGTGCCAAGACCAACATAATGAAGAGCTTTCTGTAACATTGTTTATTGTTTTTCATTTTTTCTTATCATTGTCTGAGTACATTGTTGTGCCATAACAAACACTCTTGACATTTAGTTAACCATAGGTGTCTTGTTTTATAATGGACTTCTTGTGGCAATATTAGACACAGTGGTATATTAATGGTTCAAACAATGGAATCTTTTTTCTTCACAAATGGCAGAGCATTTGATCTACAAATCGAAAGCAAATGTAATCAATACCAGGACTGTAACGTGCTTGAAAATAGACTTTTATGTTGGGTTTTTTTATTTGTATTGTTTTAGTCCTCATCTTTTAATTTTGCAGTAAGCCACCAGTTCTTCTATGGTGTTGGCTATATGCCAGTGCTGTACATTCCTCAAGTTATTGCACCTTAATCTCAATGAGCACACACCAGTATTGCATCTTTTTATTTAGTTACTGGTCACTTACCAGGCTAACTGGCAGTATCCTACACAAACTGCCAGAGGAGGTGAGCTGTCACCAAGAATATAAGAGCAAACATGGCTGTTCGGAGAACCGGGCCCCAAAAGTGTTGTAGTATAGACATTGTTTTGAGAATTTGTGTAAAATGACGTTCTCTCTTACTTTCGGGTGATCCATGTGCTGTGTTTTTGGGTGAGTCATCACCTGAAAGGTTTTATTTACAGCAATGCTGTTGTCCCAAAAAAATCTATATTTCTGAAGGCTGTATATTGGAGAAGTGTCAAATAGAAATGAAATTCTAACTTTTGGTCATGAATACTTAGATTTATTATTATTCCCTTCTTCAAGTTTGACATTTCTCAGCCTGTTACTCTGTTCTTTGCTCTCCAGAAGCACGAGGACTGTTATTTCCATCAAGGAGATGTAAACACATGTCCGCTCCTTTTTCTTTTTTTTTTTTCCAGAGACATCCGAGTGCCTTTATGTCTGGTGTATGAGAGATGTATGATTTGTAGATCTAGAGACAGTGTTGTTGTTGTGAGAGGTTCTGAACGTGGTTCACTTGGATGAATGCATACATTCTACTGTAAATGTTAACACATGCAGGCACATTTATGGAGGAACATACCAGTGTGAGGTCGACACATTGATTGTTGCTTAGTTTGATTCTCTGTTAGAGACGATTGAATTCCTGTTCTTTTTTTAATTATATTCAACTACCTAGAAGCACTTCCTGAAAACTTGAAAGCTGTTATGTGTGCGTGTGTGTGTGTGCGTTTGTGTGTGTGTGCGTGCGTATAGCTAGTTTAAGAGATCTATGCGATCATAGCATGCTTATAAGTAGGCCTGTATTGAGACAGTCTTTACATTTTCTTATCTAGAGGTGTCTTTTCTGTACCATTGTTTGAACTTGCATTAGTTTTTTCCTCTTTTCCTAAACAGTTCTACTGATAAATGCTTGAGTACTGTAGATAAAAAAAACTCACCCTTAAATATAAAACAGCACACACGCCTGATCACATTTTTCTGCTGAGGATTAAAGATGTCAGTTTTGATTTTGTGTTACTCTTGTGCTTTATTGTGTGTTAATGTTGAAACACAAATAGACTTTATGTATAAAAAACGACAGAATAATATTTTGGTTTTATTTGTATCACTACCCTACCATCTATTCACTGTACTATAACAAATAGTTTAATTTAAGCTTTCCAAGGTATTATTTTAACATGGTAAGTGTCCTTTCATATATGACCTGTACTATACAACTTCATTTAATATTGTACATATATTTTCTTTTATTTTTCATCATTTGGAAAAAAAAGTCCTATGTACAGAATGAAAAAATGTTAACTGCAGAACATTGGAATGTGGCACAAAGTTTCCCCCATTTCTGACTGTCGGCATCAGGAAAATCATATTTTTTATCAGTTTGTATCTCCAAAATGTTTATTGAACCATTCTGATACCTGCCACAAAGGTTTATTCGATTGCCATTAATTGTGAGCCTTTACCCAACTTAAGTGGTGTATATCTATATAGAATGAATAAAGAGTCTATGTGGATTTATATTTTCATCTGACAATGTGGTGTTTCGCTGTTTTCTTTTTACTAGTCCTTAAGGGACAGTTGCAATTAAAAATGTTCAACCCCCACTGCAAATTAGGTTTATTAGCATAATTTACAAAACATTCAGCTGTTTGCAAATAAGAACAGTTTAACTTCTTAACAAGTGGTTTCTACAAATTCAACACAAAATGTCACTTTTAATCATTTTTGATTTTTTAAGAATTTTTGAACCCCCTGAATAGACTTGCTCACTCACCCCCCAAGTGTTGTCTCAAGGACACCTGATGCAATTAATCAAGGGCTTATTAGTGGTATCAGTTATGCTTGAGATAAAACACAAAATACTAGTTAGGGGGGTTTTGACACAAGTCAAAAATTTTAAAGGTTGTTGCTTTGTACAAACAAGGAAAGGGATACAAAAATATAATTTTCTTTAATGCAGACTTTTGAAAGTTTGTACATTTTGTTAATAAACCTCATTTGGGGGTTGAATTAGTTTGACTATAGATATCGAGCTGAGGTGTTTAATCCAGAGTCTAATTAAGTCATCCTGAATGTAATTTCTTTTGTTTAACATTTCAACATTCTCATGTGAGTGCTAGAAATGTAACTTGTATCTACTTATTGTAAATGGGGAAGTTACTTTTAATTAATACAAATGGGCCAAAACTAAATAAACAAGGAACAGAAATTTATAAATCTATCCAGGAACATACACAAACTCAAGCACCTGCCCTTCTGCTGGTAAACTATAAATACTCTTTTTGGCAGGCCTGTATACTGTTTGTATTTTATTAGACTTCTATTCAGCTTGTGGTGCAAATAAATGCAGTGTACTTACAGCTATGTATCTGAGATACACCCCAGCCACACTGAAAACTCTGGCAAATCAAACAATTGTTTTAAATTAGCTTTAGACAAAACTAAAAAAATTTAATTTTGTTTAAAAAAATAAAAATAACCACATTTTATTAACATTTGAATATGTACATTTCAGTGTACACTCACTTTGAAGCTTAAAAAAGTGTTATTTAAGTGGTATTTACTGTAGCATATGTATTGGGAAATAATTAAAAATACACTTGGTTTTATAAATGTGGTAATCATGATTATGCAGCAAGTTCTGAAGGAGAAGACTTAAACATGGCCATATGGCTTTAGTGCTCTTTTATTCACTCTCAAAATAACCCAACCAAGGTGGAACAGCAGTGTGAGGCATAACACTGCCAGCTGGGTGGTATACCCAGCAACCACACATACTCCACCAACAGTAAGCACACCTTCCCCACACAACATGCCATCCTAGGCTAACAGAATGATTCCCTAAGCTAACTATAGACCATTTCATGGCTGAAGAATGATCACTGAATAAAAATATTTCAATATAGTCTTAAAATATTGATGATATAGACAACAATTAATGGTCCATGAAGTCGTCCTGGTCCTGCATCACACCATGGTTGTGGGTATGATGTTCTCATGGTGGAGTGTGGTGTAATATTTATGCCACATGAAACAAGACCAAAGTCTTCTAACAGGTTCTATCTTTGATTTATGCATCCACAAATATTACACCAAAGGTGTTGGGGGTCATCTAGTTGTTTTTAGCAAATAGGAGACAAGTCTGTGTGTTCTGTTTGGTCACCAGTGGTTTGTGCCTTGCAACTCTCACATGGATGCCATTTTTGAGTCTTTCTTATTGTGGAATGATGTACATTGGCGTTAATTGAGACATGTGAACCCTACAGTTCATCTGGATTCTTTTGTGACCTCCTGGATTGGAGTAGTTGATGGTTCACTACTCCACATTTTCTCTATTTGTGGATAATGGCTCTCACAGTGGTTTGCAGAAGTCCCAGAACCATAGCAATGACTTTGTAACCCTTTCCAGATTGGCTGTTTTCAAGACTTTCCTTGAGTCATTTTAGAATGTGGACTCATGCTGCTTTTCAGAAAAGTCAGCATGTTTCATGGACTACTGTAGCAAAGCATTCAACTTTGTTGATCACAAAACATGATATCATCAGGAAAATGGGAACACCAGAGCATCACACTAAACAACAAGCCATCGTAATGACAGATAATTATACAGACTACAGTAGTTACACATTAGTAATGGAGACAGGACTGCATTTTATCAACACAGCTGTTCAAACCTGTAAGCTGAATTTGCAATGAGAAAAGCAGGAATGTCAGATGATGACCAGTTGTTCAAAATTGGTAGAATAAACATCAATAACCTACAATATGCAGATAAGAGCACTCATAGATGAAAATAAAATAACGATAACAGCAATTATTGTCTCTACTAACAAAGATCAGAATCATCCAGACAATAGTCTTCTGTGTGGTTTTTTATAGATGTAAAAGCTGCATAATTAAAAAACAGAACAGAAAAAATTATGATGCCTTTGAACTGGAGTTGAAGAAGGTTTTATAGAGAAACAGGAAAGAAATCAAATAAATGGATCTCTAACCAAAGTAAACCTCACCTTTCCTTAGCAGTACAGGTTTATACTTATCCACTCAAAGATCTTTATGCAACTGACAAAATGTCCCTGCACAGGTTTAAATCTGTCCTATAAGCCATACACCAATACCGTTGTTTTCCATAGATACTGGACTACAGCTGTTTGACACTAGAGGGCTCTGTATAACCTGTAGATGCAGAAATATTTCAGGAGCTTTTCCTCTTTTTCCACTGCAGAGCTCTTTATGTCAACAAATCAGAAAGTATGATTTGCTTAAGTTTATGATCTTCAAGTCGTGAATATTGTAATTATATGTAATGATTGATAAACATTAATTCTGTACAGCTTGGCTTACAGAAGAAGAGTGTGGGTGCTGAACTGGACTGCCTGCAGTTCAGACCACATTTGGTGCATCATTAAATGAAAAATCCAGCAAAGAGCCAGGACTGTTCTCAAACTCCAGCAGTTGATCTCCTCGCTTCCCAGATGATTCCAGACTTGTCAAAAGAAGAGGAGATGCTACACAATGTTAGACATGACCACATCCCAACCTTTATGAAATGCGTTGCTGCCATCAAGTTCTACATGAGTGAATATTTTTAATTAAATGATAAAATGTCTCAGTTTCAACATCTGAGATGTGTTCTATGTTCTATTGTGAATATAATATGGGTCTATGAGATTTGTATCTGATTTGATCTGTTTTATTTACATTTTAGACAGTGTCCTAACTTTTTTTTGGAACTGTATTGGCTGTAATCTCCTAGCAGTTTGATGTTTCTGGGACTACAGTCACAAATATTATTTTAAGAATGTTGTGGTCTGTGGAACTTCAGCTAACCTACCTGAACACAGCTACAATAAGAAAACAGACCCCAGTCTGAACAGAAAAATAATGCAAATGAAAGCCAACTTTCAAAAAGATACAAACTGAATTCCGGTGTCTAGATACATCAGTGTCTTGAATCTGTACAATGAAATATTAAGATTACCAAAGTGATCTGGAGTAAAACATACTGCCCATTGTCTCAGCGGCATGTGATGGCTAATAACCCAAAACATACAGCCAGTTGTATAGAAAGAGTTGAAGACGCAGCACCCGTGTTGTCTTGTTGAGTCGACAGCACATACAAGTGGCAAAATTACCAGCATTGGCAACACAACATGCCTTAAAGGGCCCAGATAATGGTTTGATGTGAGGCAAAGGCTGCATTGGAGTGGCGTCATGCCCCACGTACCTCCAAGCTAACAAAAGAACATTCAAGAACATTCCGTTTAGGTTATGCTAACGTTATGGTGTGGAGTTCTTCCTTGGTTATCAGAACCTTAGGTGTGAACATTAGGCTAGAACGTTCTTTGAACATTTCCTTAATGTTATTATTAAACACCCGGTCAGGTGGCAAACAGGGAACGTTCGTTCATCGTAAGGCTAACGTTAGGTTGGAACGTTATATCTAGGTTTGTTCAAACTTTAGTCAAAACCTTCAAAGAACGTTCCAGGAACGTTGTCATTTAACAGAACCATGCGAGAACGATACCAGAACGTTAGTTTAACGTTCGGTGTTACATGGGCTACTACTAAAGCACTTCATGCCACTTGGCAAAATCTCTGCATGCATGATGACCTGCTGTATCATGTGTATGAGGAACACATGCTTGGGCAATGTGTGGGCCAGCTGGCATGGGAAATGTTTGCTGCAGAGATTCTCCTGGCCAGGCTGTGCAGACGTATATGACTTTGCTGATAAATGTAATGAAGAGGAGCCATTTAGTGTTTCTTTTAAGCTTAAGTGTTCTAACCCCAACCCATTGCCCAATAAAGTATGTTGTTAGAGCAAGAAGACATTATATGTGGAAAGATATATTTACCATCAGCAGGGTTTGTGTGGCTTAGTATCCCTCCCTCCCCTCTTGCCCGTTTTATTTGAGCCAGGATTGGCTGTGTCTGTCAGATATTCTTTGCCAACATTACACTATGTTAGCCGCTAATCTAAAAATACAGTTTAAATTAGCCTGATAGTATAATGAATTAATTTGCTAGTCTAAGTGATAATGTTACTGTGGCCACTGTATTCATGATTTAGTCAAAAACTGATTTCATCTCTGGTCCAGGTCAAACCCTACCACCATGTTGTAGTTGTCACCTGTATCAACACAAATAAATAAAGCCAATAACTGGAAGAAAGGAAGGAGTAACTCTTTCTTGGTCACTACCTTTATCCCATCTGTGCAGTGCTGGACACACACTAGGTGGCAGTGAGCACACATGCCTGGAGCACTGGCAAGCTTGGAGAGCAGGTTGTGGAGGCACATGCCCAAGGGCACTTCACCTATGTTCTGTTGGTTCAGGGGACTGAACCAGAGACCTTTCCTTCCCAAACCTGCATCTCTAATTTAAGCCATGACTGTTCATTTGATTTAGTTATAACATTAGTTATAGTGAAGTTGGAACCGTCTGAGTGCAAGAGTGTTTTTTACCTCAACTACTAAAGTCACATATTCAAAATATTTAATGAAAGTCCTTTCCCTATCCTCGACAGCTTGTACTTGAGGAGTCATTTAATTAAGTTAATGAGTTTTTATTTTTGTTTTAAAGCATCTAATTATGCATACCTTATTTCCTATGCCTCTATGAGGAGTATATATCAGGGTCTCGCCAGTATTATGTTCCAAGTGTTTCCAAGTGCAGTGAGACGATTTCCGCCTCTTGTGTAAATTAAATATATTAACACAAATAAATAAAAACTATGTAGATAAACACGGTTAGAAATGACCTAATTGATCTTTTCCTATAATGCCAATAGGTTATATGCACATGGGCTGCTGACGTATTTCCGGTAAAATCTCAGCCAGCTCATCCACTTCCGCTATCCACACTGTTGTGACGAGTTTAGTCCAAAATTAAAAAGTTTAAGTTTCAGCGAGCTGACAGCGCTACTGCTGAACATTGCTGTGTACCTTTGTGTCAAGCCTCCAGTAAGTAAGCATGAAATTCAAGCAACTGAAGAAACTATAATACATGCCAACTGCCTAAATAAAGACATGATTTAAATAATCAAACACAAAATCAAATTACGTAAGATTACATTTAATAAAATGTATAAATAGATAAAATATATAGTTTTATATAATGGTCATTTTAAAATGTACAATGCATGCTGCGTTTCTGTCAAATTTTCAAGTTTGATCATAAATGTATTTTACTTGTCTGAAGCAAACAAGATCTAGCATAACCAGGTAACACTAGCCAAGTGCTAACTAAACTAGCATTAGCATTACTCTTTAAATGCTGGCCACAACGCACTCATTTCAAACCTGTTTGGCTTTTATGTTTGGTCAGACACCTGCTACTTTTACTGTGTGAATAAACAGCATATTTAGAAGAGACATGTGAAGCAAACATGACTGGACCTTCATGCTCTGAGTGTCCAGGTCAAATAATAGACTGTATATGAAAACTTAACTCTATGATTTAGCTGCACTCATAGTAGTTAACAGTGGTTTACAATGACATTTACCTTTAAACACCCTACTAAGACGGCAGCTTTTGTTTTTTTTTTACTTCATCAAACAGACTGAGTTAGAGAGAGAATGGGTCTGATAACGGGGGAATTGTGATCACTAGCTAACAATAACTTTAGACAGACCCTGTTAATTGGAGAGCCTGAGCCATAGTTTGATATTACTGTTTTAAAGATTTATAACAGGGAACATTTTAAATGAAAAAAATCTGTTTAAAAAGTTCTTAAAATTTCCGCCTCATGCTTACAGAAACTGCTTTTAATGCTACTTAAGTTGCTAGAATGTACTTTGTGCCATCAAGTGGGGACACACAAAATATTTGGTGCTAATGTCAACACATTTGGGGCCCATTTATTTTTGTCTTTTATTTTCACACATTACCACATAAATAAATAAATAAATAAATAAATAAATACCTAAATACATAAATAAATAAATAAATAAATAAATAAATAAATAAATGAATGAATGAATGAATAAATGTATGTATGTATGTATGTATGTATGTATAAAATGTAAATAATATCCTGGTTGTGTCCTCCAAACTGAATATAAGCTAATATTGAATATTGTAAGAACATCTCTACTTTAGCTGGAATAAAAGCTAAAGGTGCTGTTCACTCTGCAGGTACTAAGGACCATCCTGCACAGTCGTTACTGACATGACAGACACGTGTATTTACAACAGGTACCCTCAGTGTTCATCTACACCCAAACTTACTTCACATAGAGAATCTGCCAATATAGTAAGGGAATTGGGTTGATGTCTCAGAGGCATGTGAAAGTAGTGAAAGGTTCGAAATGATGGAGTTGTAATAAAGTAGACAAATTTCCAACATGTTGACCCTGCAGACCAGTCAGAGGCAGACTAAGAGGCAGGGCTAGTTATCTTGTCAGAATTTCTTTTCCAACACTGGAGGCTGTCATTCATCAGCCTGACTGAGTCTGATGAGTGCCCCATAGATTACCTGGATCATTACAGTGTCCTTAAAGCAGAGGTGCATCTTTAAAACGGCAGACATTGTGAGTGCCTTAATTAGATGCAGGGCAGGCAAATGGAAGATATTGTCGGAGAGGTAACCATAGTTATGTTAATATTTATCTGAGTGTTCATTTGGACAGTACACTGCTGAGTAAAACAGCCTGAGTCCTCTGTCTTTTATGGGGAGGCTCAGGTCTTTTGGTTTGTTCAATAAGCTGTTTTGAACATTCTGCCAGTCTGTCATAGAGAGTGCTGTATGTTATGCTGTTGTGATCTGGGACAACAGTGTCAACAAAATATCCATGAATAGACTGAACAAATTGATTAAGAAGGCTGGTGTAGAAGTGAAGCTGAACTCTCTGAAGGTTGTGGCAGAACAAAGGACTCTCAACAAGCTGTTAGCCATTTTGGACAATATTTCACACCCCCTGTATATAATACTGAACAATGAGAAGCACATTCAGTGGCAGATTAATACAACTGTGCTGTGTTAGTCTTTTGTGGATCAACACTGTGCAGTATATCATAATGCTACTGTTATGATGTTTTACTATGCACTATAGACTGTTAATATCACTAGCTATGTTCATACTCACTGAGATATTAACTACTTGAGTACAATATTTAGTGCAGTATTGTTCATATGTAAATGTCATACATCTGGCTTATGTAAATTTGTTAATAGTTATTATCCTATTATCTTACTCTCAGTGAGACACAGGGGTCCCAGGTGTCTGACACACCTCCAGTGACTTCACCAAACATATACCAACTCAGAGACACATCACTTCCACCTAGCAGCTCTCAGAACCTGAGTGAAGAGCAGTGCAATACCACACCTGGGCACCAGAGGTCTCACTCTACCACCTATTGATCTACTACCATTGACACCAATCACACTTGAGCTCAATCTGAAGACTACAGGTTAAAAGTCTATGCCATGCTGAGCTTAGATGTAAGACATTACAATCTGCTGTGTGGGTTCATTGGTAAAGTGCTTTTGAGTTTCCAGGCCTTTGCTGAGAAAGTGTGACTGTTACGAACGGAACTTTACAGAGTTCAAGTTAGCCTTGCTAGATAGCAGCCTGTCTGAAGATAAGTACCAATTTCAACAAGTCAAGTGTTACTCAAGTGTATTGTCTATGAGTTCCGGGCTGTTTTTGACTAGAGTGTGTCTTCCCTGGTACCCAAAAATACACATGCTTGTCCACAGCCATCCATGCTCCTGAATTATTGACCTGTGTATGTTACTGCCACCGATACCATTACATTACATTACACTGCATTTAGCGGACGCTTTTATCCAAAGCGACTTACAATAGTAGGAAAGTACAAATGCGAAAAATACTAAAGTTAAATAATTAACATTTGGATATCGAATGCTGAGTGCATATCAGTACTCATGGGGAGTATTTGGGATCACTAGAGCAGGTGCTCTTTGAAGAGCTCGGATTTTAGGAGTTTCTTGAACCCAGTGAGGGACACCTCTGCTCTAGTGGTGGTAGGCAGCTTGTTCCACCATCTGGGAACTACTGAGGAGAACAGTCTGGATTGCTTTGTGTGAATGTTAGGCAA
>BRDA01007245.1:34100-44489 GCA_036984385.1 Crenuchus spilurus
TTCGAATATAAATGTTAGGCAAAGCAAGGCGACGTTCAGTGGAGGAGCGCAGTGACCGGGCAGGGATATAAGCTTTTAGGAGCGAGTGCAGATAAGAGGGAGCCTGCTCTGTCATCACCTTATAGGCAATCGTGCAGGCTTTGTACTGAGGCTGTGCTACAGCTTCAGTTGGGTTTTGTGTGCTGTTGCCACTCCCAGGTTACCCCTCAAGCCTTGAATGATGTTGCTGGTACCCAGGTCTCCATCAGCATATATCCTCAAGGCCAAGCCAGGCTTCACCCTCCTTAGTAATCAATTGTTCATATTCTGTTTGTGTTACCTAATAAAGCTCTGCATTATGGATTCATGCTTCACACTTGTATACTATTTTAACATATGCTTATTTGTGCCAAATATTTACATGGAGGTGTATGAAGAGAATGGAGATTATCCTGTACTTAAATATCTATCCATCCATCCATTATCACACCCGTTTAATCCTTATCAGGGTCGCGGTTAGTCCCCTACCCCCTCACTGGGCGCAGGGCAGGGCATTACACTATTCAACTAAGCCCACAGGGCACCCATCCATCGCTGGGTGAACACATGCACCCACACACACACACACACACACACAATTTTAGAGTACCCAATCTACCTTACCTCCATGTTTTTCATTTTTCCAGAGAAATCTCAAATGTTGCTGTCTATGCACATTAGCTTAGCCAGCTAACTGGACAGTTACAGATACTGTGGTCTATGTAAAGGCTCCCTTTCAGCGACAAATTCTATATAATTCTGCAATGTCAATGAACTACCACTATAATTCTAGAAAAGGAAAAGTTTTGTTGCTAAAGTGCTCCTGTAAGACAACTGAGCTGCTAAATTACACCAAAAAATATTCTTCATACTGTTGTGAAGTTGAGGACCTTCATTAGGATAGGTTGGCAGAGTAGCAGATGATGGACATAATAGACTGGGGTTTAGGGGTGTAGCACCAAATTCTGGGCCCTATGCACAAGTAGTGCCCAGGGCCCCCCGTCCCTTTTATTAAATATCATTTCCTTTAATACTTAAAGGGAAAAAAATTCCAGACTCCTCAAGGAATGACTCTTACAAGTACACTTAACTTCTCCATCATCAGATTTTCAGATGATACTGCACTGCAAACATTGATGACGGCAGGTGTGGAGCCTGCCCAGTGATGGATTGGTGCTCTGTCCTGGGCTTAGCTAGGATAGTGCAATACCCTGCTCTGCGCCCAGTGAAGGTGTAAGCAACATACCGCAACCTTGAGCAGGATTAAGCAGAAGATAATGGATGGATGGATGGGTGAGGAGCCTGACACCTACTTGTTCAGTGTCATCAAATTGGTTAAGTGGTGCACCACAATTCATACTTCATCTTCTCAAAACAGAGAAAATGATCCTTGGATCTATTCAAGACACATGTATTACAGATATTGTGTGAACTTCTGTAACAAGGTACAATAGAGGATCTGTTTCTTAAGGAGACTCGGTTCATTTGGAGCCTGTATGGAAATCCTCACTCTGTTCTTCTGCTCCACCATACAAAGTGTTTTCTGATACAGAGGATCAGTCTGGTTCAGTGGCTATTTAGACCAAATACTGTATATGTTTCATGCTGTAGGCATCCGTTAGGTAAGAGGACTCTGGGAGTGTGACGAGGAGTTGTTGGAGCTAGTAAATGCAAGAAAATGTCAATGTGAGTGGATAAAAAATGTGTAACCCTTTACACCACAACACATGACTGCCAGAGATGCAGAACAAAGACACCGCCATCTCAAACTCTGTTTTATTATTATTATTTTTTACATCATTCAGAGTGTCTGATTGGATCATTTTAAAGACTATGTTCCTTAATACATGCTTTTTAATCATAATAGGTGGTAATGAAATGGTTGTTTACAGTGTGAAATTCCTGTCTAATATGGCGCCAACTGTTAATGAGTTGGGTTGTTATTTAATGTATGTGGATATAATTTTTTTTTCCTTTTTAATATTTTTTTGCCAGTTTTGATCCCCTTCCCAATGTAGTAGTAGCCAGTTAACCCATCCCCTCCATTAGGACTCTCCCCATCACTTTGCTCTGTTCCTGACTCTAGGAGAGTGAAGACAAGCACACGCCTCCTCCGTTACGTGTGATACAGCCACCACCTCTTTTCAAACTACCGCTGATACACCGTCACTGGGGAGCCAACGCGTTTGGAGGAAAGCGCAGGATTGGACCAATCAGTAGACGCCTGAGCTAGCGTACATTGCAATGTGAGAGTGATAGGGAGAGAGAGCGCCATCTACCTGCCCAGAGAGAGCACTGCCAATTTTTGCTCTTTTGGGCCCCGGCTGTTGATCGAACTCACGATCCTCTGGTCATAGTGTCAGCGTCTTAGCCTGCTGAGCCACTCGGGGCCCTCGCATAAGGTATAAGGTATAAGGTATGGTTTATTGTCATTGGAACAAATACAACGAAATTGCATAAGATTGAAAATAACAGCATTAACATTGGGAAAGATAGGAGATAAAAAAAACATCCTCACAGACTGTCCCATTGTAATTGGGGCAGTTTGAGAAGTGAAAAAAACACCAACATGTGGATAGTGGATATTAATTTTAATGCAGGTGCACACACCTGTGGGTGTGTCTTCTGGTGTGTGAAGTCTGTTGACATTTTGCATTCAGTTCAGTTTCAAATTCACGTTCATATAATTAGCTTAAAAGTAAAAGTTTTGGAGAATGCCAAGATGGAAGAAAGAGAAAAAGGAGGGCATCCCTATTTGAATTGCTTGAACTAATTCTATCACTGTCTTTATGTGAGTGAGTGATTATACACCTGGCCTGACACTGATCAGTGGAACACTAAACAGCATCAGAGGATTGTGTGATGACTGTCTATCAATAAGTGATTAGTAGTTGACTAGAGGAGGATGGATCCCTCATGTGAGTCTGACTCGTCCCAGGGTTTCTTCCTTTAGCTCTGAGGGAGTCTTGACACGGTTGCCGTTGACTTGCTCGCTGGAGCTGTTCTGTTTTGTTATTACTGGAAGTCTGAAAAGCTGCTTTGTGACGTCAGTTGTAAAAAGCGCTACGTAAATCAATTTAATCTAAAGCTGTCAACTGTTTTTCTCACCTGGAACACATGACATGCTAAAGACCTGACAGAGTGGCCTCTGAAGAAAAAAAACATAAGAAAATAAAAGAAATTAAAATGCATTGTAGTTGACAGACTCCACAGTTGAATTCATCATGGAAATCTAATATCCTATGGTCACTCATCTCCGCTGTCAGGTGGAAAAAAGCAGAATTGTGCATGTTAAGCTGTGAACTCCAATCAACAACCAAAGCACTCGGTTTCACCTCTGAGTTTAATATCCATGTCAACTTGATCCGGAAGATGACTGAATGGCTGAGATGAGTGTAATACGTTTCTGGGACATGAACTGACTCTTTATTTCCATTTCCCCTGGCTTGAACTGGATTGCACTGATGAATGCTGATTTGGCTTTACTGAGAGCAAATCTAAATGGAACCTTTTAGCCTCTGCGTGCCTCATGGATTACTTCCTGTCTGGCCACTGGACTTAAAAGACTAGTTTTTCATCACTACACCCCTTCATTTCTATTTCTGGTACTGGGGCGGAGGCTGCATGAGTCTAGATTCACATGGGTCTTCAAACAGATATGGCTGGATTCTGTCAGAGGAGATGATTCTGCAGTGGCTATGGGCTCTGCCATGATCAAGCTGCTGTCCTTATATAATTAAAATGAATGGATCTTTATTACATTTAATCTGTTTTCCAAAGCACTGACTCACCAGTTTAATTCCGTCATGGCCTAAATTAAGTTCAGGACTCGTACTGGAACATTAAAACAATATGTTTAATGTGAAAACAATCACAAAAGTGCATACATATGGTCCATTTCCTACAGCGTACAAACATAATCTCCAGGCCCTCTTGTAAATCCTGGAAAGACCAGCAAAGACCAGGCTAAAGCTAAAGTAAGGCTAAAGCTCCCAACAGAGATAAAGTAGAAAAAACAAACAACAGACTACAGAAGATTGACGAGATTATAATATTCAACATGATGATGTTTATTCAGAGTCACTCTGGATACTAACAGATACTTTTTTACATTTGTTATGGTGATCTCTGAACTTTCCTTGTTTTTTAGCCAGAAAGAGGAAGCAGCAGGGCTGATCTGGCCTAAGCAGAGAGCATGTGGGGCGATCATTTTAATGGGCTCTGGTCTAATGTGGTGGAAAAAAGTCATGGATTAGTAACAAATTATCCCCCTCACTCTCTCCCACGCATTCACTATGACCTTGTAGGCACTTGCCACTAAGCAAAACTAAAAAAAAAATGTCTACCAAGGAGAAAGAGGAAGAACATTTACTGGAAATGTGAACTGGGCAATATCAAGGCCATGTGTAATGAACCATGTGCAAAAATATTCACAAATGTTAAACAAAGACTGTAAGAAATGTCAATGCAAAAATAAATAAACAAACAAATAAATAAATAAACAAATAAATAAATTAAATGTTTGGATAGATTGTTGACTTTGCAAAGAAGAATTTGGATCAGAAAAGTCCTACTCACATGTATATTGTGCTGCTGCTATGTATCAGTGTCATAATGCTAAAAATCTTTTTGAAAGTGTAAGTAAACATTTAAAAAGTGAAAAAACACAACTTAACTGAGTGTAAAAGTGTTAACTTGCCAAAATGGTGGTTGGTCTTGGCATATAAATAAGCTCCTGGATTATGAATTTGATACAAACAAAAATAGCTTTACAGATCCTTGGTTTTGGCAGCTGAAGTGATGAACAACTGGGTATTACAGTAAGTCTCTTAAGGGTCAGTTCATGTCAAATGACTGAGACTCAACACCCACCACACATCTTAAAGCTTCTATGTCATAGGGTACAAAGTGATAAAGACACACTTTGGACACTTTTTGAAGTAGTTTATTAAAAGTGGGAGCCCAAAGGTGACATGGCTTCTCTTTAAAGACAAAATAAATGCCTTTGTTTTCAGATGACAATAACTGATTTCATTGGATTAGCCACATATAACTATGCTGCACTCCCCAGGCTCACTGATGCAAAAGGCATAAACAGGTCTACTGTCACACAAGTGATAAAACATTTTACTGATGGTTAAAGAAGATATTCATCACAATACAGAGGGAACCATTGTAGTTACTACAGTGAGCATGAGACTTTTTTAAGTAATGGAAATAAGTCCTGATTTGTTTTACATCATGTGAACAGCTGTTACCGCTGGGCAGATATGAGAGGTTGACTCAAATGCAGAGACGGTGTAGAATTGAATAAAGTCTTAATCAACACAAACACACTGACCACAACTACTACCATGAACACTAAGCAATGACTGCCAAAGGACTGAAGGAAAGGAGGGTTTATAAAGGGTATCTAATTATCACAGAGGGTTGGGAACAGGTGCCGGCACAAACGAAGTGGGTGTGACGTGGGCAAGACAAGGGCGGAGACTTACAGGGACAGACACTAGCACAAAGAACATGACATGAAATCGTGACAATAACCAAATATACGTATCTGCCATTCACCTGGGAAAGTGATGACATCAGTATTCAAAGTGGGAAGCAAACAAGCTAGGGCAAGGATGCAACTCTGGATCAAAATGTGGAGGTCAATCTGACATGTCACCGACCAAAATATATCACAGACCAGATACATGATAATAGCATATTAGAGCTTCTGGGAAAACATGGCTCAAGACAGCTCAAAGGAAGAAAGCTGTGAAAAGACGAAAAGACAAATACATTATATAGGTTTTAAGGATAAACTTATGGTGGGTGGTAACGTTTTAAGTTTAGCGGTAAAGGGGCTAGGATTAGGTGTTAGGGTTAGATATTAAAAACC
This sequence comes from Crenuchus spilurus, assembly GCA_036984385.1. NCBI lineage: Eukaryota > Metazoa > Chordata > Actinopteri > Characiformes > Crenuchidae > Crenuchus > Crenuchus spilurus. Next base: position 40,003 of record BRDA01007245.1, read on the forward strand.
AAGGGTTAGGGTTAGGGGCAGGGGCATCATAGTGGGGAGATTGTGAGATAGTGGTTAGTATTGGGATGACAAATTCAGGGACTATCATGGACTACAAGTTCCAAAGTAACCAGTGCCAGGAAAATACAATCCACTGCAAACCACACATCATCTGTATGAAATTCAAATAGTGTCCCAAATTTGCCATGTTTAAAGTCCCAATACAGTTCCTTCCTATCTCAACTCAAGTATCTTAAAGGCACAGTATGTAATATTTTGAGTTATCTTTTAGCAGAATTTAAGATAATCACTAATAAAAATGATTAAACACACATCTAATCATTATAAACTAAGAAGTTGTTTGAAACACACAGTTTGTACACCAACCTTCACTGACAGATTATTAAGCTGCCCCCTCTGGTTTCCCTGGACTGCTGGTTACGGTCCGCTCGGAAGAGCTGCTGGCCGCTGAGCTGGAAGGCCGAGTCTGGCATGCTCTGGTTCAGCAATGTTTCTGTGAGACATCACCGCGCACTTCCTCATCTCCTCAGAAACATTCATCCTCAGCCGCAGGAGGTCCAGCTTGTTGTCCAGAGAGCGTTAGCTTTTAGCCTGGATAACACGCCGCCCCGTTTGCCCCACTTCTGCCACCGGTCTCGTCTCCTCCTCCCAGCCTGTGTTCCACTTCAGTCTGGAGAAGCCGTAGTCTGCTCAGCTCAGCCCGAACGTTGTTATACAGAGTTGCTGCTTCTGTGGCTAAACTGTGTCTTATCTGCATGAGTTCGGTTCGGCTGAAACTTGGCTACCTAGGGCGCCTGAATTCAGTATCAGAACCGATGTAAACAGACATAAAAACTACTAAAACTGGGTATACTAGGAGCGTGAGAAGCCGCTGCGCGCAACTGCATGCCACTGTCTTGCCGTGAAAAAAAGGTGAGTTTACTTTGTTACATTTTAACGTTTACAATAGCTACAATAAGCTAACGTTTACAATAGCACTACTGAAGTGCAGAAAATATGTTTCGTCTGCACTGTAGCTATGATAATTTTACATATTACATTTCATAAATTTCTAATTAAAATTAATCTTACCACTTGACACATCACTAGCTCTAAAGCTGCTATTACACATCGCATTCGGGAGTATCAAAGATTTGACACCTTACGGCCACCTTAGAGACTTCTTCATGTTTGGAAGGGGGGGGCTGTGGAAATAGTTTTCAGCTGGTTGCAATATGGAAACTAAACCACTAGATGTCTCTGGAAACTACATACTGTGCCTTTAAATGGTGAAAACCATCCATGTACGTAGACTGTGTGCTGTTATTGATATCTTCTTAAAGGTTCAGTCCAGTTGATTGGTATGTGTCTAACTTCCTAAAAAGTCTGTATTTGTTTCCTCTGCTCTGCTGACTACATTAAATTTGTTTCTAAAACTAAAATATGTAAATGGGAAATGTCTATTTCTGCATAATGTTATCAAAGGAATATGTACTCTGCCTGCCCAGATGTTCTCTATATATTGTTTCAGATGTGCCTGTAATGTTTCTCTTACAAATTTGAAATTACAGTGTGTGCATGTGTGACCCCTTACCTCAGAGAAGCAAGGAGAGATCACAAACGTTTAGCAAATGTTTGATAAATTGTAGAATTGTTAGTGTTCATTCATGTAGACGTTTTAAAGTTTATACCGGAAGCGACCACTAGAGGGCAGCCGTCATGACTGAGTAGGTTTCGTGCTCGTGCTACGTTCAGTGTCAGTGACACAAAAGAAGAACGTAACTGTTAATGACGTGTTTGTTTTCTCCTGTAAAACAAGTAAGTTAAAGTTAATAAAACTCAGAAAACTATGTCCAGGTGCTTAGATAAAATTGTAAGAGATATTTTTGTGGTGATATATCAATTAATTGATATGGAAAAGTAGAGGGTTTGACCGAGTGAAAAGTAAGCTAACAGCTGCCATTATAACTAATGGGAAGTGGCTATGAGCTAATTCTAAAGTTGAACATAAAAAAGACGTTAAATCAGCTATTTTAAACATTTCTAAACATAGTTTTAACATATTAAAATGAGTTTACCTTTAAAAAAACTAAAAAGGCAGTTTTTTTTTTTAGTTGAATTACTTGTATAAAGGTTTAGTGCATTTAGTTTTACAGCTCATTCGTAATGTTAAAAGTACATTGACATAAAATTTAAGTCTTTTCTATATCTAATGAAATATAAATATATGGTTAAAGTATTTAAAAGCTGTTTCACAGTGTTGTTTAGAGCCTGGGTGATTGTAGAGGAAATAAGTGAAGCCACATGAGTTAATTGTAATAGTGTAGTCAAGGTTTATTTACAAGTATATTGCACAAATAGCTACAGATATTTGCTTTGACCAAATGTGTTTGTACACTGATGATAAAGTTTAGTCATTACAGAAGAGACATGAAACCACTGTGCACCTGATGGCTTCTTTGGTCTTTTACCTTGATCCATATTACTTTTCGACAAAAGTCCCTTCACCCGTCAATCAAACAGAGTCATGTGACGTAAACAAAGCCTATGACTTTTTTTTTTTTTTTTTTACATAGCTAACCCAATTAATTACATGAATGTATGTGGGTCTATGTTAATTTTAGGAATGAAATACAGTTTATTTTAAAGCAGTTTGTGTTGTGTGTCCCCCTCCCTCTTGCCTGCTCTTACACACACAACCTGTATGACTCTCACTCTGCAGCAAGTTGACATGACAGTGAGGGCGCCCAAGCACCCACTCCACTAATCTGACATGGAAATGAGCGGTAGTCTAACCCTAACCCTCTACCTAAGCCCCAAAACTGGCAAGATTTGTTTTGAGTTTTTTTTTTTTTTTTTTTTTTGACTGCGCTCGTGCACCCTCAAATAGATTGCGCCCTGGGCAGTCGCCTACATTGCCCATAGCAAAAACCGGCCCTGCTGGTACCATAATTAGAACAGTCCAGAATAGACAAAGACAAGGAAGACAGTATTTTTAAATGTGTGTTTGAGTATTTTAACTGCACGTGACAATGGCATGGCACAGCTTTTGTTTTTGCACGATGCTGTTAATAAGATTATTCAAAGACATAGCCAAGGTAAACACACTGGAGCTGAGAATACAGAAGTTATTACATGCACTTGCCAGAACACACATGAGACTGATCACAGGTAACTAATGGCTAGTGAGGAGGTATCAAGACTCATGACTACACACTAGTCCAACCACATATTACAAGGGGTCATAGTGTTTCTCACACGGATAAGAGGATAGTCTCCTCTATCTAGAACTGACACTATGATCCCTGTAAGTCATCTGTCATTTCTGCAGCATAAGGAAATCAAGATTCATGGAGGACAAATAGAAGATAATTCTACTGATATTAGTTATAACACCTTGTGTAGACAGATTGAAGAAGGTGTAAGCAAAAATTTTAGTAAGAATATAATAATCAGAGGGGTTCTGTGAATCATTAAACTGGTTCATTTCAAAGACATGTTGATTATCAAAGAGGAAATGTCTCTAGAGGAGATGAAAAGTTTTTTCTGCAGTCTCATCTAAGAGAGAAGTAGCAGAGAACTTTTCAAAGACAATGAAAATCCCCAACAGTTTCTCTAACGAGTGATGAAGCTAAAACAAAAGGTGTTTATGTCTAAGCAGTGTAGTTCTGGCATTAGTTATGAAGCACAGACTGTCCAGAATCAGGGATAAAATATCAAGATGGAGTTAAGACCCCTTCCTTTCAATAGTGGAGTAACAAATTAAGCTCTGTTGAGGCAAGTGATCAAATTTATCAATGATGAGAGTGAGCGACAGAGCCGGCTAGGTTGTCCACCATGTCAGAAACCATGAGTAATACATACTGCTAGGGATGCACCGATACCACATTTTTTCAAACCGAGTACGAGTACAAGTACTTACATTTAAGTACTTGCCGATACCAAGTACCAATATGAGTACTAATAAATATCAATACTTACAATTAAAATGAAACGGAGGCTGTATATGTGTCTTATGGCTCCAGTTAGACGTGTTTGTGATCTATTTAATCTAAACACCTAAGATAATGTTAACAGATTACACATTTCCCCTTTATACACTGAAACATTCAAAAATTAAACATATCAGATATACATAATCATCACCGTTAGCAAACTAGCTAGCTACACTACGTTAGCTTACCTTTTTGTAAAGCTCGTGGTGGTGAGAACTGAGGACCTCTTGAGGTTAGTAGTGCTTTTCCCAGTTATTTTACATCCACAAACTTTGCTTTGTTTTGTTTTGTGTGGCAGTAAAAGTGAAATTACTCCATAAATCGCTTCTTCTCTTCCGTCGAAGCTGCAGCTGTGTCAGCTCGTTGTGTTGTTGACTGACTGACTGACTGTGGAGCTTAACGTGCTTTGATGAAGTCAGACGTGCGGCAGGTTTACTTTAAAAAGCGGATTACTGGACAAAAACATTATTTTAGTCATTCTGTGACATTTTCGTTTCGTTTTTATTCGTCGAC
>BRDA01007245.1:48857-66234 GCA_036984385.1 Crenuchus spilurus
TTTTTTCTTTCGTTATATATATATATATATATATATATATTTGGAGGATATTTAAGTTGTAATGCTGCAAGCCATGCTAGGTTCCTTTCCTTCTTATTTGGTATAAAGTGCAAAGCAAAAGGCGCCAGACCCGCACAGTGGTTGTGAAGCTGCTGGTGTTTAAAACACATACTTTATTCACATTTTTATTGTTGTGACACCCGACAACATGTCGAGCCCGAGCACAAATCTTATGCATGTAATCCGTATCAAAGCTAGTTTTTTTCTCCAGAAATTGTTCTGTGATCATCCACCACTGTTGTCCTCCGTGGGCATTCAGGTCTTTTTGCATTGATGAGTTCATTGGTGCTTTCTTTTTTCTCAGGATGTACCAAAATACAGATTTTGCCACTCCTAATATTGTACCAATTTCTCAGATGGTTTTTTTCTGTTTTTGCAGCTTATGGATGGCTTGTTTCACCTCTCTATATAGAATTAGAATGTTTTTGGCAATTTGTCATGTTGGTCTTAAATTTAACTGAGAATGGGCTTAAAAGGTCTTAATAAGGTCTTAAATTTAACTCACTGAAACCTGCAAGAACCCTGACAGATGCACTGACTACTTGTCCATAAACAACCAAATTTTTAGTAAGCTACCTATAACCTTTAGAATTCTATTGAAGATTTACCAGAGTGGTACAAACGTCTCCAAGTGTCCCCTAATGTATCCAAATGGCACATATGCTCCAAAATGGCCCAACATTACTCCATATAGCCTCAAACCTCTCTAAATGACCCAAAAGTCTCAAAATGTCCCTAACCCTGTCTGAATGGTATAATCCCACCAAACACCACATTTTTTTTTGTTCTTCATACTTAATTATGGTTTAGATTACATTTTTTATCAGAAAGGGCAGCATTTAAGTGTTATAATGAATAATAATAGTCATAATTGTGTCCATGTAGTGAAAACATACCTTGTGCAATTTAAAAAAATTAAACATCCAGAAATGTACCAATTCTGTTTTATTGAAAACCTGAACAGAACCTTATTTGCCAGCACAAAGGAGGCAAAATAACTATTTACAGAAAATATGAATATTTGAAATACAAAACAGAACAAGATAAAAATCAGAACAGTCTGCATACTCCTATAAATCCTTCAGACCACTAAACTTTAGTGTTTTCCGTCATGCCATTTCGTAAAAAAAGCCAGTCAGCTATAATAAAAAGGGCTACATCACATTATCAGCACTTGTAGATGGTCTTGCTTTTTATCTTGTTTTGCAGGCAGAGTACACAGTGTCTCTTTCCAGCTGTTGCTTTGTCTCTTTTAGCAGACAACGCAATATCCACTATTGTCAAAGGATAGCATCCCATTTTCCATGCTGACTGTGAAACTGCCTCCTCTAAATTAGAAGCTGATGATGTTGTGGCACTTTCACTCTCCATGTCAGCAAGCTGCAGGCACAGGGCCTCTGAATTTTTTCTGGGTGAGAGGTTTCTGTGGCTTGGCCAGACTTAGCTCTTTAGGATGGATGTAGCTGTTCACCACAGCAATGTCAACAAAATGAAGATCCAGCTTCTTGTACCATTTAATTGTCTTCTGTGACACGCTGAAGTATTTGATAAGTGCATCAGATAGGTGAACTCGCCCATGTGCCTGTTGTATGCCCTCACTGGTTCTGGAACTGGGAAGGATTGCAAAGACCAGCTCCCTTGTCTGTTTCTGACTCTACTTTGGACTGTTGCTCCACTATATTCTGGGTGGATAGTTGAATTGTGACTTCACGAGTGTCCATACACTTCACAAACAGTAGTGGGTAGTCTCTTATCGACCTGATGTCACCTCTGCTGGCTTTTTTAGGGAGAGCATTTACTTTTGTTTTAGGGAAGCCAAAGTAATTCTCCCTGATGGTGCCACAAGCCCCAATCCTTCTGCTGTGTAGGTCACAGAAGAGAGTGGAACTGATGTAAAAGTTGTCGACGTAGATATGGTAACCTGTTCCAACAGAGGCGGCTGATAAAAGGTCCATCACTGCATCATAGCTCAGGTCCTTTCTAGAAGGTCTTTGGGCCTTTCCTTGATAAATGTTGAAGGCGCAGGAGTACCCGGCTTGGATAGGACAAACAGCTTGAACTCCCACTTTGTTGGTTTGTTCTTTATGTACTTCTTCATTCCAATACAGGATTTTGTTGCTACCATACGCTCATCAATAACCAAGTTTTGATCAGGCTGATGATAAGCCTTAAAAGCAATCTGAATGTCATCATGAGAGGCCTCAAACGGAAAAGACGATCATATCCACTGATTCCCTTTAGCCCATCATTTTTCACGTCCTCATCAATGTCACTCATGTGCAGATTCCAGAAGATTGCTTCAAATCTGTTACCAGCCATCACAGAAGGAGGAAATGGAAGGCTATGGAGTCTGTCCTTTCTCCGGATGTCTCATACTGTGGATGTTTTTAATCAGGCCACAGTAAATGACCAGATTCAAGAACTGGTACATTTCCAGTTTAGTCACAGGGTGCCACTGTGTCTTTAGTTCTCTTTCCTTTCTGTATGTTGGATATTTGTTGGTATTCTGGCAGAGGGTTTTGATTGTTGGTCGATCCATAAATAACTGGAACAGCTGGAGGGATGTGTATTCTTGGTGGCTATCTAGCTGTACTCCAAGAGTTCTCACAGGTGAAAAGGGGTGTGAAACTGGAGTAACATCAGCTTCGTCTACAGTGAGGAAAATAAGTATTTGAACACCCTGGGAATTTGCAAGTTCTCCTACTTAGAAATCATGGAGGGGTCTGAAATTTTCATCTTAGGTGCATGTCCACTGTGAGAGACATAATCTAAAAGAAAAAATCCAGAAATCACAATGTATGATTTTTTAATAATTTATTTGTGTGTTACTGCTGCAAATAAGTATTTGAACACTTGTGAAAATCAATGTTAATATTTGGTACAGTAGCCTTTGTTTGCAATTACAGAGGTCAAACGTTTCCTGTAGTTTTTCACCAGGTTTGCACAAGGGCTGCAGCTATCGATTATTTTAGTAATCCAGTACTCTACTGAAAAACCGATTTGATCGAGTAATCGGATAAACATATTTGCTTTGTTAAAGTGCAATAAAAAATACACAAGTGAAAACAAGACATTTCACTTAATAGTGAATGACAAATTGGTTTCCTTTTTTAGATAAGTTATATTTTTAAATTCACAACATACACAAATAGAAATAAATAAAACACAAAATAGAAATAAATACCACAATTAAAAAACAAATTAAATTACTTTCAACTTAAGATTTATCAAAGAAGTATAAAAATATAGGGCATTAATCACTAAAAAAAGGCATAAACACTGGTTGTACAACTGTTGAACATCTGAACAGGAACAGGTCATGAACAGTTTCACACATTTCTGATTTAAATAGCTTAAGGAGAATCAAGGAAAAGGCCACTGTGTGTGTTTGTGTTCCTTTAAAGGAGCATTTAGTTGCAGTGCATGAAGGTGAGCATGTCAGCGTGCTCAGGGCTTAGGCTTGCCCTCTTTTTTTGAAATAATGTTACCTGCAGCTGAAAACAAACACTCTGATGGCGTGGATGTAGCACGTATACACAGCAGAGACCTTGCCAGTTCTGCCAGTGTTGGATACCGTATTGCATTCTTTTCCCACCAAGTCAGAGGATTCCCCTTCTTGGACAGGGGATGTTATCCAAAATACATCAGGACCTGTGGAATAATTGTGGCAAAAAAATATATAAAAAAATGTTGCTTTTTTGTTTATTTACATTTTGCACAGTTATTTTCTGTATCAGTACAATTTTTTATCCAGTATAATGCCTTATTGTAAGTACATCATAGCACATCTTAAGGGACAGTAACAAACTGTCCTATAAAGCAATCTGAAATGCTGCTCCTCATCTTGGTCTTTGTCACTTGTGGTGTCTGAGTCAAAGAATGGTGTAGCCTCCTCAGCATATGCTGCTAGTGCTTCTGTGCTGGATGCTCCGTGGTTCCTTGCAGTGGGCTGCCTCTCTTGCCGTTTGTCACGTACTGCATTTTGGACCTTTAATACTTCATCAGCAGGCTAGAACCTCAGTTTCCGAAACCTGGGATCCAAAGCAGCAGCAAGCAGGGTGATGTTTGGAGATTCAGGAGTAAACGCAGTTAGTCCTCCCATCGTTCTGTGACCTGTTCTGTTGCATGAGTCTGGAATGACCTCCCAGGTGCAGTATCAAGTTCTGGCCTCTGTATATTCTACTTAAGTTTGTGTACAAGATGTCGAAGAGCAGAGAGTGTGACATTGTTGTCCACTCAGAAACACTAGCTGATTGAAAGGGCTCAAGGACTTGACAAGGTTCAGCTCCTCAATCAGGTTCCACTGTTCAGGTTTGAGGTCGAGGTAGTGTTTCCCTCTCTGAGTCACTGCTGGATCAGAGAGTGTGGCAGTCACCGGCCATCTCTGTTCTTGTAGTCTGGACAACATGGTGTAGGTGCTGTTCCAGCATGTACAGACATCTTGCACCAGCATGTTCTCCTTGACATTCATTTGTTTCTGCTTGTCCTTCAACGTGGTGCATGAAAGTTCACTTTTCGACAAGTGTTCGACAAAGCTTCTTTCAGCCACAACACATTTTGGGATAGGCTGAATCTTCAGAGAACTCTGAACAACCAAGTTAAGGGTGTGCCCTGCACAACACACTGATGCCCATGCATGCCTTTCTTGCAATATCTTTGATGCTGCCACAATATTAGAGCCATTGTTGTGGACGACAGCTTTGATTTTCTCTGTTGTAATGTCAAATTTGGTTATCACCTCTTCAATCCATTGTGCAATATTTGCAGCTGTATGTCTCTCCTCAAGGGGCATCGTTGTCAGGCAGTGGGACACCATTTTCCAATTCTTCCCAAGATAGTGGCATGTCACCCCCATATAAGCTTCTGTTGCAATGCTTGTCCAAATATCAGTTGTGAGGGCCTGCTTCATCTTGGCTTTGACGCTTTCATACTTTTTCTCCATTTGTTTTGTGAAGAAAGTTCTTGATGGAAGCTCATAATTGGGATTTAAAGTTGAAATCATTGCTTTAAAACCGGCATCCTCCACCATGCTCAGTGGGCGCATGTCTGTGACTATCATGTTTAAAATGCTATTTGTAAGCTCAGCTGCTTGCTCGAGTCTACATGATGGCACTTTGTAGATAAATGTGTCCATCTGAGACTGTGATGATGATGATTTGCTTAAAAAAAAAAAAGACCATAAATAATAATTAGTTAATTGACATCACTAAGACTAAATGACAATACAGTAGGTTCATGGCCATGCATTTATGAACCCTAAGATTAACATTTACCGCATTGGGGCACATTGGGCACTAGTTTTTAATTAATATTTTATCTATCAACCAGGAGACACACACTTCCCTGTTTCACCACAGTGTCTGAAATTATCTTTTTGTCTCACCGACCAAATGTACTCGTAGATGAAAAAATCAAGCATATTGTTTCTGGTGTTCTGTCAAGTTGTGCTACCCATCAATATGTGCTTTCTAAAGGCACCTCGCATGTGCCCACCTACACTTTTTAATTATTTCTCATGTTTTTATTTATTTTTAATTTTTTTTATGTAATAAATCAGTTTTTTTGTGCATTCAACAACCTGGACTTACTGTCATTGCACAAAAGTGTAAATGGAAGTGAATACTAATAAATATAATAATTACTTAAAAACAAAGTAACTCAAATTACTCGAGTAATGGTTTCACCCCTAGTTTGCACACACTGCAGCAGGAATTATGGCCCATTCCTCCACACAGATCTTCTCCAGATCAGCCAGGTTTCTGGGCTGTTACTGAGAAACACGGTGTTTGAGCTCCCTCCAAAGATTTTCTATAGGGTTTAGGTCTGGAGACTGGCTAGGCTACTCCAGAACTTTAATATGCTTCTTACGGAGCCACTCCTTGGTTATCCTGGCTGTGTGCTTTGGGTCATTGTCATGTTGGCAGACCCAGCCACGACCCATCTTCAATGCTCTAACTGAGGGAAGGAGGTTGTTCCCCAAAATCTTGCAATACATGGCCCTGGTCATTCTCTCCTTTATACAGTGCATTCGTCCTGTCCCATGTGCAGAAAAACACCCCCAAAACATGATGCTTCCACCCCCATGCTTTACAGTAGGGACGGTGTTTTTGGGATGATACTCATCATTCTTCGTCCTCCAAACACGGCGAGTGAAATTAAGACCAAAAAGTTCTATTTTGGTCTCATCCTGCCACAGCACTTTCTCCCATGACTCCTCTGGATCATCCAAATGGTCATGGGCAAACTTAAGACGGGCCTGGATGTGTGCTGATTTAAGCAGGGGAACCTTCCTGGCCATGCATGACTTTAAACCATGACGTCTTAGTGTATTAGCCACAGTAACCTTGGAAACAGTGGTGCCAGCTCTCTTCAGGTCATTGACCAGCTCCTCCCGTGTAGTTCTGGGCTGATTCCTCACCTTTCTTAGGATCATTGATACACAATGGTGAGATCTTGCATGGAACCCCAATCCGAGGGAGATTGACAGTCATGTTTCGCGTCTTCAATTTTCTAATAATTGCTCCAACAGTCTTTTTCACCAAACTGCTTGGCAATTGCCCCATAGCCCTTTTCAGCCTTGAGAAGGTTTACAATCTTAGCCATGTTGGTAGTTGGAGTCTTACTGATTGTGTGGGGTGGGCAGGTGTCTTTATGCAGCTAACGACCTCAAACAGGTGCTTCTAATTTAGAATAATAAGTGGAGTGGAGGTGGACTTTTTAGAGGCGGATTAACAGGTCTTTGAGGGCCAGAATGTTTGCTGATTGGCAGGTGTTCAAATACTTATTTGCAGCAGTAACACACAAATAAATTATTAAAAAATCATACATTGTGATTTCCGGATTTTTTCTTTTAGATTATGTCTCTCACAGTGGACATGTACCTAAGATGAAAATTTCAGACCCCTCCATGATTTCTAAGTGGGAGAACTTGCAAATTTGCAGGATGTTCAAATACTTATTTTCCTCACAGTATATTGTGCCACCGCTCTTGTTCAGGTGTAGCCTGCATAGAACACGCTGGCCTATCAGCTGGACTGGGAGAGCTGTCTCTTTGCCTTTTAGCAGGTGCTGCAGGGGATGAAGGCAGCACATTTGGTTCTGAAGGTTCAGACTGGTAGTGGAGGGTGGCGGTGTTGTGCTGGTGAGGGGTAGAGGAATATCAGATGAGGGAGCATTGTCTTCCCAAAAAACTAAAGTAAAGAAAAATAAATAATAACAAAATGCACCACATTGCAGAATTTACCATAATTTAAAAGTATTTTTGTATTATTATTTCTATATTATTATTCCTATGTCTGTTTATTATGCTGAAGTGTCTATTATATCAACTGGACTCCATAAGATAGTGTAAAACCTCAGTCAATTCTAAATTGGTTGCTGAAATCATATTTACAATCATATTTCTTTATCTAAGACTGCAAATTGAACTGCATTTTACACTCAAATATGTTAACATGAATCTCGCACATTTTGATTCCATCTCATCTGCCCTGCCCTGTGTGTGACTCATCCACCCATGCCCCTCCCCCCAAGTAAACACAAAAGACAATGATATAAATAAGAAAAATGGCATTAATTTTTCTGTTAGAGTATATTACAAAGTATAACAAGAACACCAAGTTGTTTATATTATGTCTTCTGAATAAATGGGTGAATGCATACTTACATGTCAAGAACTGGATAAAGTCCATGCTGAAATGCATGCTCCTTGGATGGATCAAGAGTCTTCCAAGAAAGAGTTATTTTCCAGTTCCTCCTCAGATTCGCTCCGAAACAACTCTTCCAAAGCTTCATGCATGCAAGTTTAAAAGTTTCTTCCCACTCACCATTGCTCCTCCTGTAATGCCTACAAAACCGTGTTGCTCGCCAAAGCAACAAAACACAGCGAATCCAGCCCAAGCACAGACTGAAATCACTAAGGATTGACTGTGACTGATTTAAAAAAAAATTGTTTTCTCACCCGCATGCGTGGTAGCGTGTAATGTTCTGTGTTATTCGCAGATTCACCTAAAATCTGCTGGTTGGTAGCACACAGACCAGCTGCTATTGTGTAAAGGCCTATTTCAGTCCTGTGGTGCGTAGACAAAGAAAGGAAGTAGCGTATGCGCAGAGCTGTAACTCTGGTTGTGATTTGTCAATGTTGGCAGATAATAGCTTGTTTTAAATGTGAAAGTGTCTTCTATTGGCCTATAAGAATGTCAGTCAAGCAATATGGCCCTATCAAAAAATGGGGGGTGGAGATTGTTGGATGATGCACAATGTATTGTGACATTTTGACCACATGCAACTCCAAACTCGAACCGTGATTTCTAAATTTTAAGGCATGCTGGTTAAAAACACTTTGGTGTATTTTGAAGAGGACATCTGTGGCTAAATGGAAGACAGTGTAATGTTTTGTATTTTCTAATTTTTATGGATTCATTTCGATGGAAATATTCAGGTCCTACACAAATGGACGCAAAATGGATTTTCTTCATGAGGTAAGCATGCTAGTTAACATTTATAAAACGCTGTTAATTGTGTTTAGAAGATATGTTTTAGTTGTGGCAGTTTATTATGATTTCAAGTGGTAAAAGTTGGAGCATGTCAGATGGTCTCCTCTGGGATTGCTTATGGGCAGCATGGTGGCTTAGTGGTTAGCATGTTCGCTTCTCAGCGCTGAGGTCTTGGGTTCGAGTCTACATCTGAGTGGAGTTTCCATGTTCTCCGTGTGTCTGCGTGGGTTTCCTTCGAGGACTCCAGTTCCCTCCCACAGTCCAAAAACATGGAGGTCAGGTGAATTGGCTACTCTAAAATTACCCTGGTGTGTGTATGTGTATGTATGTATGCCCAGATATGGTTTGGCATTCTGTCCTGAGTGATCCCCCTAGTGCTCGATGCAGTCCTCCAGGTGGACGATCACTTCCGGTTGAGAGTATGCTGTGTGTACTCTTGGGGCAGCCGTGGCCTAGTGGTTAAGGGTCTGGTCTGGTCTGGTGACCTGAAGGTTGCTGGTTCAATCCCCAGGCAGGTAACAACTGAAGTGCCCTTGAGCAAGGCACCTAACCCCCAATTGTATGTTGCTTTGGATAAAAGCGTCTGCACAGACAGGGTCATATATTGTTCTCCACTCAGGAACATTGTAGTCCCCTCAAAAGATTCAAGGATCTGAGTCAGCTCTTCACTCATGATCCACTGTTCCAGCTTCAGATCCAAATAGTGATTCTTTCCCCATGGGTTGACTTCAGGATCAGAAAGAGCTGCAGTCACTGGCCATCTCTGTTCAAGGAGCCTCTTTATGTTTTGTGCAGGCCTGTTGACTATTTTTAAAGTGCTCCACCAGGCATCTTGCAGAAGCCACACAACTTGAGATGGTTTTGTTATTTTTCAGTGTATTCTGCACAGCTAAATTCAGTGTGTGACATCTAACATCTATCAAATCTATTAGGTCCATCCGTGTCTCTCTTTCAGAATTCTGGCAGCTGCCACTACATTGGCCCCTTTGTCATGGACAAGTGCCTTCACATTTTCAAAAGGAATGTGAAATTTGGTAGCAGCTTCCTCTATCCAATCTGCAGTATTTGTGGCTGTATGCCTCTCCTCTAGATACATTGCAGTAAGGGAAAGGGACTTAATTTCCCAATCATCTTCCAAAAAACGACAAGTGATAAGCCTCTGTGGCTACCATGGTTCACCAAAATTTTAAACATTTGGTCTCCTCCTCACTCCATGTGCTACCACAACTCATTTTTCCTGCTGTTCCGATTATTTTACTTCTGTTATTGTTGTTGAATGCCTCCGTCAACTTCCTGTATTTGGTCCGAAAGTTCAAACCTTCTAGAAAAGTGTTCTCACACTGCACATGACGGAGACCAACTCTCTTGGTCCAAACCATGGTTCGTGGCCCCTGTCACACCTGCTATTTTGGTTCAGACCAAAGTGAAAAGTCCAAAAGACCAGACCAAACAAGGTAGGTGTCAAAGCACCCTTACTTTGCTTTTCTAATTTCCATTTCAGTATCAAACAATCGTGTGCAATGTGACCATGTTTATGACGGTAGTAACACTCTGGTGCTGACAGAGGGAGAAGAAAATCCAGTACTTACAGAGATAGTTACAATGTGCTCCTGCTTTTGTATGGGCACCTCAGACCTAAAACTTTGCATATGAATAAGCACTAACTCATCTGCTAAGATGGCAGCTTGAAAGACAGTAGAAGCAGAGCGTTCATTCAAATACAGAACAGCTCAATTTGGTAGACAATTCTTAATTTTCTCCAGCAAAGTCAACTCACGGAGTGTCTTATAATTATCCACTTGAGTAGCATTACACCATTTATCAAAGAGAACACTCTTTTCTCATACAAACTCAATATGTGTGGTGGGGGATTGTTTCTTTAGATTTCTAAACTGATACTGGTATGCCTCTGGAACCATCTCATATACACGTAAAATAGTCGATTTAACCACATCATATTGCATACTGTCTTGAAGAGTCAAGCTAGAACAAACTTCTTGAGCCTTACCAATCAGTTTACACTGTAGAAGTGTAGACCACACCTCAGCAGGCCAACCTAACGTTACAGCAAGACTGTCGAACACACAAGAATAGATGTCCACTTCAGTTTCTCAAAACAAAGCACTTACTGTTTTGCCACTGTTGCTGAGTTTGTGCCAAACAAAATCAAGTTTAACTGTCTGGGAAATATAATTTTGGATGGGTGTAAATTTGTAAAAAAAAAAAAAAAATTGAGTGCGTGTCAGAATACAATTGATTGTATTTGTGGCCCCCGTGGCCTATTTGGCATATTGATTTTAAGTGGAGGGACGTTATGTTTACGTTTGAAAAAACATGTTCTTGATTTAGTTTTCATTACTTTTTCTTGAGACAATTAACTTTGTTACCAATGACAATCTTTATGTATAAAGCCAGTCATTTATGTTGCAAATGGCCAGGTTGTACTAAATCATGTGAGGAGCTGGGTAGAGCATAAAAAACTGGGCACTGTTCCCAATGAAACATGCTGTCTTTAGGAGGGACTGTCAGAGCTGAGCACAGAGCAGATATTCTCTAGTTATCTTGAAACATGTCTATGGTCACCAGTAGTCTAAAACATAGACAAAATATGTTCACAAGCGCTCTGAAAGAAAAATACTAGTTTACATTGAACTTGCTTTGCATTTGTCTTGCTTCAAACTATTATTAGTTTGGCCTTGTTGCATATCAATCATTTATGTAAATAAATCATTTACAGTATAAAAAATTACTCCCTTGTTCAAAAGTAACAATAGCAAATCATGTAAACTACACTGTCCAAAAAGGCACTTTTAAGTTACAAATAATGTAAATGTAGCTTTTAAAGTGCAGCATGATTCTTAAGGTCATTTAAAAAAAAAAATTCTGAACAGTGTGAGAGGCCAATTCAATAAATGCATGCATTAGACAATCACACATACAGTTCTGTTCTACAGCCATCTATTTTCTACAGGAATACCTATGGATTGGTGATCTGTGTCAGGCTAGACCCCCGGAGGAAAAGATGAGCGCAGGTATCAGACAAAAAATGATTTATTAGTCTGCTCGGACAACAAACATGAAAACAAACTGGCTGTAAATAAGAGCAAGCTGATGGACGGAAGAATACTAAGAGTAGTACTGAAGACACAACATCCTAGTAACTCTTTAGACAAAGATATCCTAGTAACTCTTTAGACAAAGATATCCTAGTAACTCTTTAGACAAAGATATCATAGTAACGGAAAATAATCACAGAGGCTAATCAGACCAGGCTAAGCACAGAGGCTAAACAGATATGCTAATACAGAGGCTAATCAAAGAGGCTAGCTCCGCCTAAGCAAAGATGCTCAGTGGGAAGAAATCAAAGAACGACCTGAATAGATATGGGGCTGCATGCAAAGTGCAGAAGCACTAACAAAGACGAGCGAAGACAGAATGTATAAATAGTGGAAAGTCTGATGACGTGAATGAATCGCAGGTGTGTACGTTAAGTGAAAGGCGTGACGAAACACTAAGGATTCTGGGAAGTGTATTTGTATAACTGAGCTGAGTACATGGCGAGCAAGCTAGACAGCGGGGCTGATGGGAATTGTAGGCAGAGGCGTGTGTTTGGAATGTGAACCAATGAGCGAGCGAGTGAGAGAACGATAGAGCGAAAGAAGGATTAAACCTAATAGGGCAAAGGCGTCAGCACACCCAGGTGGAGGCCAGGTTCGTGACATTACCCCCCCACAAAGGTTTACCACCCGGTACACCCCAACGATGAATAGGACACCAGAAACTAAACATAAAGGAGGACCAGGACCACCAGAATGGCACAGAGAAAGTCGAGTAGGACAAAACACAAACCTATGGTGAGTGATAGCTTCACATGAGTCCGAAGGCACAATGGATACAGGGGTAAGAGTTATGATCGAGATAGACCAAGAGCTCACGGAGATGTGCACAGAAAGGTAGATACGAGGATGAAGCGACTGAGGGGAACAAGTGGGCAATAGAGGCTGAAGGTGATAAAGGCTGATGGCAACAAAATGGGATATATTGAAGAATGGATCAGGAGGGTAGAGAGGTGTGTCAGAGGCTAGATGTGTAGATAAAGTGATTACGGACATGGGAGTTGAATCTAATATCTGGGACTGAGAGCGAGGGACTTTACAGATGGAAGTAGGGTGAATGTTCAAAAACTTCAAAAGGTCCAGCATAAACCCAATATCCTTTGTGGGATAAGGGATGACAGTCAAGGTGCTAGAGGAGATAGCCAGGGGGACCTCTCCTGGATCGAATAGGAGCCCAGCTGTAGCCTCCTGGAAAGTGGTTGGAGCCTCAGTGACGAGTTCTTTGGCGGCGGCCTTCGGGAGCTTGGACAGAGCTTCGTCAGCGGCCTCCTGAATCGTGGCTGGAGCTTCACTGTGGATAAGGAAAGGTCTAGGTGAGGCAGTATACTGAGCACCATGAAAATGGTATAAGTCTCTTGCCTGATCAACTGGCTCTTCGGCTAGCAAGGGATCTTCCTCGATCGCTGGGATGACTGGCAAAGCAATATTCTCCTGGGAAGTAGGTAGAGTCCCAACTGTGAGCTCCTGATGCAGGGGCATAGTTCCAGCTGCGACCTCAGCAGGAGTGGGCGGAGTGCCAGCTGCGACCTCAGCAGGAGTGGGCGGAGTGCCAGCTGCGACCTCAGCAGGAGTGGGCAGAAAGATAAAAGACTGAGGCAGCTTCCAAAAAACCATAAGTATTATGTTCACTCGCCTCTAGCACAGAAACATCGACGGGCGACTCTGGACCCTCGGCGGGCGACTCTGGACCTGAGGGCACAAATAGGTGATCTGCAGATTGTGTGAAAGAATAGGGAATTGTGATAAGTGTACTTCCCTCTAAGGCTGAATCATCAGGGTAAACTTGGAGATCCGTGGGCTTTGGGACGGCAGCGGGTGACACATGACCGGCAGCGGGCGACATGTGACCTGGGAGACATAGTCGATATGCTGCAATTTGGGCCATGGCAGTACGGATTAGCAATGACGTACTTTCCTTCAGAGCGGAAACATCAGCGTGCTCCTTGGCGTCCGCAGCGGGCTCTGGGAGGCCGGCGGCAGCGGTGGGCTCTGGGAGGCCGGCGGCAGCGGTGGGCTCTGGGAGGCCGGCGGCAGCAGGCCCAGAGACGGCGTCAGCAGGCCCAGAGGCTAAGAGAGAATATATACAATTGAGGGGTGTAATATCCACAGTATCAAAAGTGTCAACTGAACTTCCCTTTTGTACTGGTACGTACGGCATCCCCTCAAAATCCTCCCGATCCTCTGTATCTGGTGAAAACCTCTTGTACACCAAGTCCAGAAAATCATCAAAGGAATCCCAAAAGGTGGGATGAGCCCTTTCGGATGAAATAGCCCAATCAAATGCCGAGCCACAAAACTTAGACACCACAAAACCTACTTTTTCTTCTTCGGTGTCGAATTCATCCTCCTGAACTTCAAAATAGTTTAAGACCTCCTCATAAAAAGTAAGGAAGGTATTGGGTTCTCCAGAAAACTCTTGAGGTTCAGGAAGTTCTAGTTCAGATGAGTAACCTACGTTAGTCAAAAGGAGTTCATATATCCGATTCTTGACAGTAGCATCCTCCAACTAAGGATCAAACTCAATACGGAAGTCATCTAGAAAGCCATAGGCGGACAGAAAATGTTCAGGATATGTGTACCGTAGGTCAGTGGCCCATTCCTAGGCCTGGTTTCAGAGACCATATAGAACTAAAGCTACCACTTTGTATTCTGTGTTGAAAATGTCTTTATGTTCCTCTAAAAATGAACTACACTCCCTGATGTATGGCCAAAACCATTCAGGCTCACCTTGATATACGTCAGGTAGAAGTGAAGTGAATTTAGGGAGACTCTTTTTAATGAATTCGGTATACTGATATATTCCACTCATAATGATAGCTCACAATGGACTATTGAAACAGCTTGAAAAAAAATTACCACCAGAACAACCATATAGAAGTAACACAATATCCAATGAACCACAAACCAGAGAAGAGATTAGATATAAATCACAGAAATACGAACCAAGAATGCCACAGAACAGAACTAGATCCT
The DNA here is from genome assembly GCA_036984385.1 of Crenuchus spilurus. Lineage (NCBI taxonomy): Eukaryota > Metazoa > Chordata > Actinopteri > Characiformes > Crenuchidae > Crenuchus > Crenuchus spilurus. The sequence continues at coordinate 63,502 of BRDA01007245.1, forward strand.
GCTACTATAACAGCCACTGATTGTCCACATGCTCTTTGGAACCAAGACACCTGCCATCTTACTTTAAGGGCTCATCTTTCTGTCAGGCTAGACCCCCGGAGGAAAAGATGAGTGCAGGTATCAGACAAAAAATGATTTATTAGTGTGCTTGGACAACAAACATAAACATGAAAACAAACAGTGGCTGTAAATAAGAGCAAGCTGATGGACGGAAGAATACTAAGAGTAGTACTGAAGACATGACATCCTAGTAACTCTTTAGACAAAGATATCCTAGTAACTCTTTAGACAAAGATATCCTAGTAACGGAAAATAAATCACAGAGACTATTCAGACCAGGCTAAGCACAGAGGCTAAATAGATCAGGCTAAGCACAGAGGCTAAACAGATATGCTAATACAGAGGCTAATCAAAGAGGCTAGGCCAGGAGGCTAGCTCAGCCTAAGCAAAGATGCTCAGTGGGAAGAAATCAAAGAACGACCTGAATAGATATGGGGCTGCGTGCAGAAGCACTAACAAAGACGAGCGAGGACAGAATGTATGAGTGTGGTATAAATAGTGGAAAGTCTGATGACGTGAATGAATCGCAGGTGTGTACGTTAAGTGAAAGGTGTGACGGAACACTAAGGATTCTGGGAAGTGTATTTGTATAACTGAGCGAGCAAGCTAGACAGTGGGGCTGATGGGAATTGTAGGCAGAGGCGTGTGCTTGGAATGTGAACCAATGAGCGAGCGAGTGAGAGAAAGAGAGAGCGAAAGAAGGATTAAGCCTAATAGGGCAAAGACTTCAGCACGCCCAGGTGGAGGCCAGGTTCGTGACAATCTGCAAATATAAATAGATAAAACAAATAACAACCCATAAAATACAAAGTTTGTAAATTTTAACTATAAAATGAAATTTCATAACATAAAATTATTTTTAGAGAGAAAATGTCAAATTCACTGTTACATCCATGGTAATATGGCAGCCACAGCTTTTTTTTAAATTTATTTTGTATTTGCAGTCACTAAAACTTTGTGTTAATAATGTTTACTACAGTGGGTGGTGCTGTCGGCTTAGTTACCCATTTATATTGCTAATTTTTGGTTATTGGTGGTTGTTTTGTATCTTGAGTTTTTATGTCATTTATTATGATTTCTGGGTCATTTATTGAACAAAATGTATACTTTTTTGTAGTATTTCACTGTATTTACCCATCATGCTTTGTTCTATGTCATTTCCTCTTTTTATTGTCTGTATGGAGTCAGTAGATCTGCTGCAGAAAGTTTCAGTGTTTTCTTTCATCCAAATAAGAAACTTGAAGATACAAAACCCATCTCAGTTCACAATCAGGTAAAAGTGTTTATTTTTGTCTATTTATGAGTTCATTGTATTTGTGCTTTCTGTATGAATTTTTAAAATCATATACATTTCTTTGTATTTAGTTCTATGACGTGATGAAATGGATGTGATCAAAAAGTGGTATCAAGTACAAGTGTCCATGTTTCAAGCACCAAACATCTGTGAAAAGGGTCCAGCCTTCAACTTGTGACTGTATACCTTTATGTATTTATTTATTATTTGCTGTAAGTTCTGTTAGATATTGAATGTTTTGTAGCATGTCAACAATGCAAAACCCCTCCCAGACAGCAGAGGTCACTGTCACTGGAATTTTAGCTTTTTTTCTATGCACCTGTGGATCACTGAGAAGCAATTTTGCCTCTAATTATGCCTTTTTACCATCTCACTGTGCCAGGTCTTGCTTGCTTGGACTTTTACTTGCTCGTGTCTGCTTGGGTTACTTAGTTGCTCCATGTTCTGAGTTCTCTGTCATGTACCTTGTAGTTATCTGGTTTACATCTGAATTTAATTAATGCTTGTACTTGGATAATTGTCTCCTGCAATTTAACACTAGTAATGAGGTAAAATACTAAAGAATATGCAATATTGAACCAGTTGTCGATAGGTGATTGAATTGTAATCATGTTTTTGTACAGAAATAGTATCCAAAAAAGGTTCTGAGCAGCAAAGGTGGGGCATATTAACAAATGAAGTTGAACAGACAAAACATGAAATATCTTGGATTTGTATAGTTTGCACTATAGTCAGTAAGTGTAAGAAACACTGCCATTTTTGTGCATTTACCATACTGTCCCAATTTTTTGTGATTTGTGGTTGTATACTCATTTGTAATACGGCAGTAATGAATGTCAGAGACCAGGGAGTCCAGGTCCAGGATCCAGGGTGCATTTTTTTGCATGGATTGTAGAACAGGAAATATATATGTATATTGTTTATGCTAATATGTTCTCCAAAGGAAAAGTTAAGTTGCTATATGTTCTATATGTTCTTATGCCTAAATGGTTTTCTTAGTTGAAATTATATTTTCTGATTTGAACACTATGCAAATGGAGCACAAGTGGAATCAACACGTTGTTTACAGTAAAGCACCATGTATTTGCAAGAGGTTGCACTGTTTTTTTTTATATGCTCACATGTCACAAAATTGAAAATGCCATCTTATCTGTTTTCACTATTAAAGAACAAAATAAACAAAGTGCACTGTAAGAAAGAAAAAAATACCATTAACAGTAAAGAACTGGTAGCAGAGTGGCCAATAACTCACTCTTAAACAGTATTTACCTGTACATTCATAAGTACAAACCGGATTCCAAAAACGTTGGGACACTAAACAAATTGTGAATAAAAACTGAATGCAATGATATGGAGATGGCAAATGTCAATATTTTATT
>BRDA01007247.1:0-28741 GCA_036984385.1 Crenuchus spilurus
TGGACTATTGACAGTAAATTTCCCACTTTGTGGAGTCTAAGGATGCATAGTCATGCTAAGCTAACAGCTTTGAGATTAGTCATTTGGGGGAAAAAAGCGGATCACTTTCAGTCGCTTCATCTGGATCAGCATCTCCATGCTAAAGTTACAGATAATTCCAGATCGTCTTACCATTGTGCATTCTCTTCTCTTTACTGCAGCTGCCTTTGAGAAAGCTCTGATCGAATGCAAGTAAATACACAGAGAACGGCCTACATGAACAAAACACCTGCCATGCTATTGTTCCCCGAGGCACGCTAATTATGCCATAAAAGCTCCATTTGTCTTATGTATTTAGGAGCAATGCATTATTCACTTTACCTTGCAGGTGAGGAAGGATGGGCTCATTTAGCAGCATCAGGCTCAGTTCTTTGTGTTTGAAAAGTACACAAAAACAAATGCAAATAGACGTGGATGAGTAATGTGATATGAAGAATATTAAAGATTTTTGGAAACGACAATAATCACAGTGTGTGCAGGTGGAGGACGATATTTTCATTAACATTTAAAAGTGTTTTGCATTTCATATTCTGCATTTGGAAGGAAAATGCTGTATTATATACACTCACTGGCCACTTCATTAGGTACGCAAACCTTGTATCTACTCTCATTGTCCATTTGGCTTCAATGACCATACAGGTGCACTGACTACAATCACAGACTGCAGTCTCTGCTTCTCTGTATACTTTGTTCACCCTGTTCTTCAATGATCGGGACCCTCACAGAGCAGCTGTTATTTGGGTGGTGGATCATTCTCAGCACTGCAGTGACACTGATGTGGTGGTGGTGTGTTAGTGTGCGTTGCACTGGTATGAGTGGATCAGACACAGCCGAGTTGTTCAGTAGCTCATACGTTGCTACACAGTTTGTGTTGATCCTCTAGTCCTTCATTGGTGGTCACAGTTTACTCACACTAACACACCACCACCACATCAGTGTCACTGCAGTGCTGAGAATGATCCACCACCCAAATAACAGCTGCTCTGTCAGGGTCCCGATCATTGAAGAACAGAGTGAACAAAGTATACAGAACAGCAGAGACTGCAGTCTGTAAATGTAGAACTACAAAGTGCATCTATATGGCTAAAAGGGTAAAGAGTGTAGATACATACAAGGTATGTGTACCTAATGTAGTGGCCAGTGAGTAGAACACAAGGACAAAACCCTTGTTCTTGTGTCCTTGTTTAGAATACCATGTGAAGAAGAGCAGAGCATTTATTTTGAGAGCCACAGACAGGGCCTCTCTATGCTGTCTATTAATGGAAAGGATCATTGTAGGCACGTTCTGTGCTCCGAGATGGAGTCCAAACAAAATAGCAACTAAAACTTTTCAGCTCTACATGTACAACCTTGTTCATGGCTATAATGTGATGAGGTCACAGTAGACATGCTGTACAGGTCTTGAATCAGAAAGCTAACTTAGCTAACACAAGGCTGATGAAGCTGAACTCTGGCTCTGTGAGAATGTTATCTTTCCCTGGAGGAAGCTGCTGAAATCCCACCTCAACATCCGCATTCCAAAGATCCATATCTGCTCTTGTGGTACTGGGTGGTCAGTTTTGGATCGGCCAGGCGCAGATAAGATCATGTTTGGAACAAAAACAGTTTAGTGACATGATGAAGGAAGGGTTGGGACAATAAAATTGGGACACTTGTTCATTGTTGCTTCCAAAGAGTTTATTTTGCTTGTGTAAGAGTAACTGTGCTGTCCAGTGAAGGCTTCCTTCTAGATTTTGGAACATTGCTGTGAGGATTTGACTGCATTTGGTGATAAGAGTGGGAGGGATGTTGGATTATGACCACCCCTCTTCATCCCCAAATCATACCAAAAGTACTGGATGGAAGTGAGAACACAGTTCCACTGTTGGTGGGCTTTACACCCCTCTACCCATCCCTGGTGCCAGTATGTTCATGTTTATCTGCACCAGAGAGTCCTACTACAGATGCCAATGTCTTCACTCATATTTAGCAAACAGAGATGTGACGTTCTTGGTCGCTGTTGATAAGTTATTGTGTGGCATAGCCTATAACCTACACAGCTATGTACATCTATTATCCACCATCCAAGTAATATCTGCTCAGTCATGGTTCTGACCACTAATGAATGGGCTAAGCAGATAAACACATTGTATATCATAAATCCACTTCCATCCCTGTCATTTAGAGAAAACTTTCATATCTCATGCAAATCGATGATCATTACTGCAGACGTCTTGCAGTAAAATGATTTCCCCATGGAAAGCCAATCGCACCCCAATAGGACTTTAGCTCTTATCAGGATGGGACTGTATAATGGCATGAACCCTATCAAACGTGGTGCAGCATGATGCAGTATTTTGAAAACTGCTGGGTTAAATACCCCATTGTTTGTTGGTCATGCCTGTGGTGATCCCGCTCAGTTGATGGATGAGGTAGAGGGTGACATATTACAGTTACAGACAGTAACCTTCCATTGCTCCCATATGGATGGTATTCCTGAAAAATGGCCAGTCAGTACAACATACATATGTTTATTAAACTGGCAACTGGCAATTAATAATCATATTTCTTTTTCTCTTCTTTTTTTTACCATTTCTTACCCAATTTTCTCCCTTTCTCAATGTGGTAGTCGCCAATTAACCCAACCCATTAGTGGCTCTCCCCATCACTTTGCACTGTCCCTGACTCTAGGAGGGTGAAGACATGCACAGGTGTGATACAGCCATGGCCTCTTTTTGAACTACTGCTTGATTCCCGTCCCTGGTGAATCAACACACTCAGAGGAATATTCAGGGTCTCTAGTTTCGAATGGACCAATCAGTAGACGCCTGAGCCAGCAGACATTGCAAGGTGTGAGTGATAGGGAAAGATAGAGCGCCATCTACCCACCCAGAGAGTGAACGGCCAATTTTTGCTTTCTTGGGCCCCGTCTGTTGATGGCAAACAGCATGACCGGGATTTGAACTCACGATCCTCTGGTCATAGTGTCAGCGTCTTAGCCTGCTGAGCCACTCAGAGCCCTTAATCATATTTCTAAAGCACTGCTGGAGTACTTATTAACACATTGAGCCAGTCATGCAGATGACAACATATTTGAAGAAAATGACATTCTGTTTACATGAGGAGCCATTTATTCTACTTATAGCATTGCTTTGAAGCATCATTCTAAATTTGGGTCAAATTGGCAACCCAGTGCTGGAACCAATATGAGCAAACAGCATGGTTGGGCCAAATATCCATCCATGCTGGGTTAATTGTGCTGGGCTCTCGGGTATCTTGGGTAAAATATTGCACTGAAAGCTTACAGCAACCCAGGCTTGATTTAAAATGTTAAATTAACTAGAATTCAGAACTCTGGGTCATCATCTAAATCACTATCAGTCACTGTCAGCAAGAAAAATGACCCATAGGCTGGGTGGAATCAGTAATCCAGGAGTCAAGACTATCTAAAACCCAGCACAGCTGTAATAAAAAATGCACTGACCCAGCACTGTGGAAATAACCCAACAAAATGCCTCAACAGGTTCAAGCCAGCATTTGAGTAGAATAAACATCGCAGCCATATTTAGAGTGAATGAATTGCATAACTGATGTTAACTAATTTAAATAATAGAAGTATAGAATACAACTTAAAAGGACTTGTTTATCAAAATAATGATATAACATTAAGACCACTCTGTATGTTTACTTTAGTTTTTTTGAGTACATATTAAAGCAATTAGGTTTGTATGTTGGTGATGACGTAGAAATGCAAACAAATTCTACAAGCCCAAATCAGAAAATGTTGAGAGAGTACAGAAATCACATTTAGTTTTTTTTACTTTCATTTCATTGCAGACAGTATAAACAAAAGATATTTAATATCGGAAGGGATTATAATACACAATACATAATGATGCATAATATTAAATGATTCAAGGGATCTGGAGGAATTTCAGTGTGAAGGGCAAGGGCGCAAGCCTAAGCTGAATATCTGTGATTTCTGGTCCCTCAAATGGCACTGCATCAAGAGCCATCATTCATCAATAGCTGATACAACCACATGAGCAAGAGATTACTTTGGCAAGTACATTCACAAGTGCCACTTAAAACTTTACTGTGCAAAAATAAGTATGTTAACCATCATTGACTTCTCTGGGATTAGAGGAATCTAGGATAGATCATCACACAGTGTAAACATGTATTGTGGTCAAATGAATCAGCATTTTGGAATCGAACACCATGCTCTCCAGACCAAAGATGAAAAACAAGTCCAAAAGCCAGGGTCTGGCATGGTGTCAGTGGCTTTGGTAAAGGTCATTTACACATCTAAAGACTACACTAAGATTTTAGAGCAACATATGCTGCCTTCAAGACAACATATTTTCCAGGGACAGCCATGCATTTTTCAACAAGACAATGCAAAACCACATTCTGCACATATTACAAAGGCATGGCTGCAGAAGAAGAGGGTACACGTACTGGACTGGCCTGGCTGTGTGCATAACTTTATTATGCAATAATGACAACCCCATACTGTTATACACATTAAGACATGTAAAGAAGACGACTGGGAAAAACCAACACCTGAAGGACTTCATCTCTTTGTATCTTCAGTACCAAGACATCTTTTAAGTGATGTAAGAAGGATTGACATTATAAATTGGTATATGCTTTACTATCCCAATTTCTTTAAAAATGTGTTGCTGACCTGAATTGCAGGAATGCTTTCCATACTTGCCAGCTGTTTCTGATTTGGGGTTGTACTTTAATTGGACATTTGTTTGTATATATTAATGGGATAATACAGTTAAAGGTGTCTTCTATAGAACTCACACATGGTGCTGTTAAGGAGACCTCTGCTGTGTAAGTTTCTCTACTTTGGGTTTCATAAGAGTGTTACACTTGGAACAAATGTCTGTCACTTCTGTTTATGTCAATGCAATACAGTCATTGACTTCATAAAACCCCTTAAATTATCTTGCAGTTACTGGCATAAGCTGTTCATAAATGTGTTATGAGGTCCTTATGTAGGTAGCCTTCAAACACAAACATTATGTTTCTACTGTCACTTGGGAGCTTTAAGTGGCTGCCAGATGGAAGCAACTCAACGTCTAAGTGCAGAAAGTGATGGAATCTGCAATTATACAGTTATACCCAAGCACACAGTGCTATAAAAACAAAATTCTTAATCAAAAATATAAACTGTTGAGTGGCTCTCTCAGGCCTGACCATAATCAGAAGCTGGTCCTTTTTTTATAAAATGTTCTTCCACTTTGATTTAAGACAGAAGAAAATATAACAAGTCTAAAGCATTGAGTGTGCTTACATGCACTTAATAATCCAACCACAATCAGATTTCTGCTGTTATCTGATTATTCGAGTGGTCATGTAAACAGCCTACTCTCCTTAGATCAGAAAAGTGATTGTGAAACCTGCTAAAAAAGCTCAGCAATCAGATTTCTTAGTGTATGTATGCCCTTATGCAGATTTCTGTCAGGTTTCTTAGTGACAGTTCACAATCATTGACCAATGTGTTTGCAAACAGAGGAATTTGACCTCCATATTTAACCCATCTGTGTAGTGAAACACACACACACACACACACACTAGTGGGCAGCCCTTATCCACAGCACCCAGGGAGCAGTTGAGGGTTAGGTGCCATGCTCAAGGACATTTCAGTTATGTCCTGCCAGGGGATCAAACTGGCAACCTTTCAGTCAGAAGCCCATCAGCCAACGACTGCCCTCATAATCCATAGTCTGTGCATGCATGAAAACAGACCATAGTACCCAAAATATAACAACGAGAACCAGAAGAGGACAACAAAACACTTTCGGACTGACAATGATCCAACACCATGATTGACTAAATGAAGGATTTATATTTTCTTCTTCTTTCAGATGATGTATGTTCATATTTTCAGGTAAAGTGTTTAGAGGGTCTGGAGGCGAGAAAAACTGCCCCAGTTTCTGGTTAGTTTCAGAAACTGAAGTTGCATCATCAGAACACACTGGAAGTCAACTTGTTACAGCAGCAGGCATGAGCGTGGTAGTGGGGGGAAAAGTGGACCTGACTACCCAAGGCCCAAGTAGGGAGAGGGGCCCATAAAAATCCAGAATTTTTTTAAAAATGGTTTTATTTCGAATGAATTGGGCCCTCAAATTAATTATGTATTAATTCATATTTCAAATATATTGATAATATCAACTGAGGGAATGAACTTTAGTCACAGTCCTCTCAACATATTGGACATTCTGGGGGCCCCCTCTTGGAGGCCCAAAATGGTTTAGTCCGCCCAACAGCGACTAGCGACAAGTGTAACATCAGTGAGCCTAGATTAATGATCTGGGGCTACACATGATGCTGCCCAAAAAGCAGAAATCAAGATTTCAAAAGAAGAAAGAAAGGGAGGAAAAAGAAAGAAGGCAGAATGAGGGGAGACAGCTGTTGACGGCTTTCTTTCCCAAAGGTGAACCTAGTTTTCTTGTTATGCAAAGTCCAATTAAAGTTAAAGTAGTCCACTCCAGACAGCTGCTGCTGATTTTTGTAGGCTCACGTGAAGTCGTTAGTTTAGTTAGTTGCCAACCAGGCTGCTTGTGGCTGTAAGTATAAAGACAATTATGAGCTGTTAACATTAGTTATCAATTTTAAACAGATTCAGAAACAAACAGTGGCTCTGGTGCAGCTGGAGCAGCAGAGAGAGAGAGAGACACAGAGAGAGAGAAACACAGAGAGAGAGAGAGACAGAGACAGAGAAAGAGAGACAGAGACAGAGAGACAGAGAGAGAGAGAGAGAGAGAGACAGAGAGAGAGACACAGAGAGAGAGAGGCAGAGAGAGAGAGAGAGAGAGAGAGAGGCAGAGAGAGAGCGAGAGAGCTATTTAGCTGCTGACTGGTAGAATTGCTGCCTAAATACGAGTTGTTTACCTTAAGTTTAAAGTAAGTTAGTCTTTTGGTTCAGTGCGTGTGCTAAAGCCTATTGTCTACTAACACAGCAGAGCTAAAAGTAAAACTCTGTGCTGAGACTTAATAAATGATCCACCTTCAATATTTCTGTAGCATATATCAACATGTAAATAGCTACATCAACATAATCTGATCTGTTTGTAGCTTAAAACCTTATTTATGCTTTTTTTATTTAAATAAATACCCCCTTTTTTGCTCATGTGCCTCGTTTACTGGCATTTATAGGGGCCCACTGACATTGAGAGTGTACAGGGCCCTGAATTTGCTGCTACACCCCTGGCAGCAGGTTATTGGCAACTTTGCAACTGAGCATGTTAGAAAGCAGTAACATCTGTATGACTCACGTGTGAAAAGACAGTTAAAACAATGTGATGCTTTACCCTCATCCAGTAACTTCATGTACACAAATCTGGCTGAGGCCATTAGGAGGAACATTTGTGTGTAAATGAGCTGAGGGGTGTGAGCACAGTGTGTGTATTGTGGATGCTGTAATTGAAGGAAGTCCTGTGGGAGTGTGTGTGTGTGTTGATGAGAGGAGGGTGGATTTACTTTAATTGACAAAATTAAGCATCAAGTTTTTCCCTATTAGCACTGTATCAGCCAGAACTGCTTTTGAAATAATGCAAAGCATAATACAAAGCATCCAATCAGAGTACAGGTCATTTAAATGTATCAGTCTTAAAGGCACAGTAACAAATACAGCCTGATTAATTCTAGCAGATAAAGAGGTTGGAATATGGTCTTGTAACAATGAGTTATGACCGTGTTAGCAGAAAAACCATACAAAGATAAAAGTGGACTAAAAATGACAGAAAATGTAAGATCCGGGCTTTTAAACACGCTGTTTTATTCTGTATATCTCTTTGTTTATATGCTGAGATGAATGAAAGTGTAATATGATCATCCACTGATTTATAAGTGTTCATCAAATGGCTGAAGCCCTGATCCACGTCCTGAATGCCATGAGTAGGAGTTGTCACATACCGGTGTAAATTAAGTAAATAGCTTTTCATGTCACATGTACTCAGGTCTCCTAAAATAAACCCCGGTTGCTCCCTGGAATGAGACAGCCTTTGTCTCAGACACACGTTTATCTGCACGTATCATGATTATTACAGCCATGACAAATCACTTCAGTGACTGAAGAAGAGAAAGTTTACTCATGCTCGTGACAGTCGTGCAAAGCGAGATGTTCTGTACTGCTGTAAATAATTCAAAGCTGTTGATGCATAATGAAGTATGAAAAGACTTTTACAGAAATCGTCTCTGCCTTGTGCCCTTAAACACACATGTTAAAACCATGTGCATCCATTTTTAATGTGCATATGTCCAATTAACCCTTTAACATCCTCACCAAGAAAGAAGAAATTGAATTATAATTTTTTTGGGTTGGGTGGACAATAATTAAAACAGTCAATGTTATTTTTTTAAAAACAAGTTTTTTGTGTACACTTTAAACATACACTGAGATGGCACTTCATGGTCAAATCAGAACATAAACTACAAATAAAAAAACTGCAATAACACGCTAACTTTGTTCATGTTTTAAACATCACACATCTGTATGTTGGTGCAACAGCGCTAATGGTTTTTCAGCATCTGATCCAGTTTATTCCATGTGGTATGACTATGACACTGCTGGTTTGCATTCAGATAAGAAAATGTTGCATTTCTAGTGACCTCTAGTGGATGTTTTTTAGCCTAACATACCTCTACCGATTGGTAGAGATGGCAAAATCACATTGTGTTAAGTTCAACATCGTCTTCAAGAAGATATGGTGACTCAAACGTGCTCTACCAAATGGTTGAGAAGGACGTAAAAGGGTTAAAGGCAACACAAATGTAACAAAATATGACAAAATGCTTTAAAACAGGTGATGCAAAATGGCTGTTGGTCACATAACACTGAAAATATCCCATTCAAACTCAAACTCAGGCTGGAGTTTAGAGTTTCTACAAGCTGACGTTGAGTTACTGACTGTGTTAAAATCTGGGCTGTCTAGCTGAACTGTGTTGGAAACAACAAATTCGTCACCAAATTAGCTCAGCTGTATACTCAAAAACTACACCAAATCAATGACTTTTCACATGCAAAATACAAAGTGATGAAAACATTGCAATCAGGTACAATTTCTCATTAAACTGAATTATATCTACTACTTACACAATATTTCCAAAACAATGTGGACACCCCTCCTAATGAATGTCTTCAGCAACTTTAAATTGACACAGATGTGCAAATGCACACACAGCTTGACTAGTCGCTGTAGAGAAGTACTGCCAGTAGAACAGGACTCTGGAGCAGATAAACATGAACCTACTGGAACCATGTCTAATGTCTGGAGTGGGCTAGAGCAGTATACATCCCTCCAGCATTGAGCTGTGGAGCAGTGGAACTCTGTTCTATGGAATGATCCATCCAGTACTTTTGGGATAAGTTGGAGATAAGGTGGAGTGGTGATCATCAAACATCCTGACCTCACTTGTCAATACAATCAAATCCTCACAGCAATGCTCCAAAATGTCATAGAAAGCCTTCCCATGGCAGTAGAGACAGTAACTCTAACAAAAGCAGAATGAACTATTTTTAATGCTTAATTCAGAAGAAACAAAGAAAGAGCAGGTGTCCCTATACTTTTGTGTATGAACACAGTCGTATTACAATATTATGACTCCTGGTTTGGAATGAACTTGACGCAGAATGTCACAGATGTCACAGGGTTTACTGCATGTACAAATAAGTGAGCACATCAGTCCATTGTAGCAGAGTACAAAATGATGTCACGCACAAAGGATGTGATTTGACTGATGTCCTGAAGGGCACAATAATGGGGTACCAGGTGAAGGGTGGTAGCATCTTGGAAACTGCTACGTTTTTGGAATGCCCTAGAGCTGCTGTAGTGAAAGTAAAAAGAATGAATGAAATAAGAATGTGACTTCTTCTACAGCACCAGTCAAAAGTTTGGACACCCTGTCTGGACATTCAGTGTTTTTTCATGATTTAAAAACTGTCTGCATTGTAGATTAATACTAAAGGCATCCAAACTATGAATAAATACATATGTAATTATTTAGTAAACAAAATGTAAACAAACCAGAAAATGTTTATATTTTACATTCTTCACAGTAGCACCTCTTGCTTAGATGCAGCTTTCTTGGCATTTTCTCAGTCAGCTTTATGAGGTAGTCACCTGGAATGGCTTTCAGTTAACAGCTGTGTCTTGTCAAGAGTTCATGACTTGCATTTCTTGCCTCTTAATGTGTTTGAGACATCAGTTGTGTGTCTACTTTGAAGTAAAATCTAAAACATGTTTTGGTTTGTTTAACACTTTTAAGTTTACTACATGATTCCTTATGTGTTCCTGCATAGTCTGGATGACTTCAGTGTTAATTTACAGTGTAGGAACAAAAATAAGAATAAAAACATTGAATGAGAAGGTGTGTCCAAACTTTTGACTGGTACTGTACATTGAGTGTAGCAAAACAGTGGTGCTCACTGTGCTTACCCACAACCACACAATCTGAGGGACCTCAGTGTTCTAAAGCAGTTGGAATGGGCACAAGTGCCCCCAGATCCATGCCATGACGTCTCGCTAGTGTCATCCAAGCTCAGAGTGGTGTATATGTGGATGTATGTAGAAGTCATTTTCCTGCTGCTGTAATATGAAGACCTTTTGAGTCTGTCTTGCTGGGTTCATTAGATGTTCTGCTCCCTAAGCTGACTCTAACCATGCAGACATCCCGTCCACAGTCAAAGCCAAGGCTACTCAACCATCAGCGCACATGTGAGACCACAACAGTTGCCAGGCAACACTACCCCAGCAGGAGTCGGAGTCAAACAGAACATTCATCATTTGGAGTGCAAAAGTGCTGGACTGACAGGGTCTAGTTGACCAGGAATCCTACTAGTTACATTACATAAGAAGTGTGATTGAAAACAAACAAAACAAACCACGGTGATTCATCTCGAGTTCACGCAGAGGCCAAGGAACAATCAAGAAGCAGATGTGTTCATTAAGAGGCATGAGAAGACAACTGCTGCTGGCATGAATACTCTCCTGTTGTTCTCCTCCTTTCCTTTCAGGCCAAGCAACCATCTGACCAGCTGTGGTTTATGACCCCGGATACTATGACAACAAGTGATGCATTAAAACCTGCCTCACTAAGGTCATGATCATCTCTACCATGCACTAGTCACTTACACGTAAAGTGACATAATTCACGTGTTTTTAGTTTTAATGTTGACATGGTTTGAATAGTAATTTGAGATTGGATGAGCCCCTCTTTCGGGTCCTGCTGATTATGGACCTGTTCATGTGACTGCAAGCTCGCGGGTTTGATCATGGTTCGGCAGGTCATGACTGAAGTGCCCTTGAGCAAGGCACCTAACCCCAACTGCTCCCCGGGCACTATGGATGGGGGCTGCCAACCTCTTCAGGCACTTGTTCTCACTGCTGCCTAGTGTGTTCACTAATGTGCGTGTTTCACTGCATGGATAGGTTAAATGTGGACATCAAATGTCTCTGCGTGCAAGCACATTGGCCAAGAACTCTTTTTATATATAAAGAAATATTCTCAGAATTTGAGATTCTTGATTTCTGATTTTTTTCTGAGCTACATATACAGGTAGTCCCCGAATTACGTTGTCCCCGAGTTACGATGTTTCGTGATTACGACACATCTCCCATTTACTGTATAAAGCCTTGTTTCGTTTTTGGTACGTGCGGCGGAAGAATACACAGTTACGCAGCTGTTTCAATTCATTATTAAATATACATATTTTATGTGTTTTTTGATAATTTAGGTGTTAGGATAGGATAAGTGCTTACAGTATGTTATTTATGTACAGTATGTACGTATGTTCCGACTTACATGAAATTCGGTTTACGACGCGACGTAGGAAAGGATCAATGTCGTAAATCGAGGACTACCTGTACTGATAAAAAATAAAACAAAAAGTTTTTTAAATACGTCACTTTAAAGAGTATAAGAAATTTGACAGCTTAGCTGTTAATATCAAATTAATTTTTTTACACTTATGCCTTCATAAAAGGCATAAATGTAGACTTAATATTATAAAGATGATACGATTACAGCTTAGACACTTTGTAGAGTATTGTATTCATTATTTGAAGAAGAAGTTAATAGTATGAAGTGATTAATAATAATAATCTACTGACAATAACTAATCATTTCACTGAAGATTTGATTACTGTTTCTGAAGTGCAAGGCATTCTAGATATTACTGCATTAATTTTATTGTATGCCATGTTCTTCGTTCTGGATCAAACTGAATGTTAATTTTATTAAATATAATTGGATTAAATTTTTTTTGTGGTGATCATTTTGATGAGGTGGAAATTATATTGATGACAACAATTATGATGAGCACTTTGATGATGATGATGAAAAACAAGATGATGACAAAAATGAAGCTGATGATGATGAAGATAATGATGATAAAGATGATGATATTGATGATAACGATGATGTTCATAATGACCATTATAATGATGATGATAATATTAATGATAATTATGTTGAAAATGATGATGATGAAAGTGATGAAGGCAACAATGAAGATGATGATGATGGTGGTGATGATGCTGATGAAGATGATAATGATTTTGATGATGATGAAGACAATGAAGAAGAAGATGTTAATGACAATGATGGTGATGAACATGATGATTAAGCAGATGATGGTGGTGACGATGGTGATATTGATGACAATAATGTTCATGATGTCCGCTATGATGAAGAACAAGATGTTGTTTATGATGGTGGCCCTGGACCATATCTGGAATCAATGAGTTTAAGGCTGGACCTATAATAACAAATAATGATGAGTTGTTGTTGTCATTTAATATTATTATTAATTGTTGCTGGTGGCACTGTCATTGTTATTATTATTATTATTATTATTATTATTATTATTATTATTATTATTAGTGTTGCTGTTATTGTCATCATTTATTATTATTATTTATTGTTGTTGGTGTTATCAATATTATAATTTTTTTATTATTATTATTAATAAATATAGTATTGTTATTATTATTATTAACTGTTGTTCTCATTATTATTTTTTTATATTTATTATTATTTACAGTTTCCTAGTAAGTATTTGGTAACTACAAAGTTGCACATTTTCAGCATGTAATTACAACTAAATTATGTTTTTCTTTTTACATTTTTAGATTTTTACAGTATGTATGTAGGTACTGGATTCTCAACAGCTTTTGTACTCAGTATCAGAGCAGTAATGCTTGCTCTTAGTTATTGGACAATGAGATTGAGAGATAGTCACTGAAGGATGTCTGGTTCCCGATTCACCTGCTCAGGCCTCTGAACGCAAGAGTCACACCTCAGCACCAGCTACTTAACACTCAATTAACTCTCATCCAAACAAGCACACTGGACCCTTCAATTGTCAGGGGGATCTTCTCTTCATTACTACTGATTAAGCATATTTACACTACATCTAATGAGAGGCAGAATGAAGAAGAGGTGTGTTAAGGGACCTTGCTGGTTAATAGACAGTGTCTAGTGTTGTCAATGGCTCTACGAAATGACATAATGCGTCTCACTGGTCTCTTTGGTTTTCATTTAGCTTCACTCATGGAAAGAAAGTGGCTGCAGGAAGGATGGGCAATTCCACTCACTTCATTTCAGATCCAATATTAAATAATACAAGAGCTTGTGTTAAAGAACATTAACTCAAACAAAGAACAAAGAACATTAACTCTCTGCTGATCATATCTCAGCTGGTTCAAGCATAAAAGCAGAATCGCATTGTCCTTCGAATGTGCTAGTCTTTGTTTATGTTCTATGTTGATAGATTATGGAAAAAAAGATATGATTATTTAAATATTGCTATAGAAATCATATTTACACCTCAAATAAATAAAAATAAATATATAAGTAAAAATAAATAAAAGCAGTGAGATGGGAGGGGTGAGATGCCTGAGAGGAAGCCTCAGAATGCAGCTGGACCTGCCAACACTGCCACCAAGTGGAGAAAAAATGAATGTCATCCCTGCTTTTTGTTGTAAATAGTTGTATTACATATTCAGCATTTGTTAACATATTCAACATAGACTTTAAAATGCTTGATTAAGCATAAACGTGTAATTAAGCATTTTAAAGTATATATAATACATATAAATAAATGTGTTTGTGTTAATACAGTGTCTCAAAGTGAAAAATTATTGTCAGCTCATATAGGCAAAGTTGCAGCATGGTAAACATTTTAATGTGGTATATAAAGGCAAAATTGCCAAAATAGTCTAAAGGCCTAAAAGCCTTTGGTGTCCTACAAAAGGGACTGATATGGCTAGACTTCTGTCATTATTGTTTTTGAGATATTATCGAGGTGATAAACTCACAAAAACATTGCAGAAATAAGGGGAAGAATGCACTCGACAAAGAGCATGGCCATATTTAGACTAATGTAATGCTGTCTACCAGGGTGTAATTACAAACCACCATGAGAGTCAGGCAGTGTAAGCAAGCTGTGGGAACTCCTCTCTTCTCTTTCTATTGTGAAAGTAAGAGGACTTCAGCACCAGACTCCCAAACCAGCTAAATGCTTTGCTGGAAATAAAATATTCAAGAGCTTCCTGTGCTTGTACCTGAGCACTCACTGATTGAGTTGGTCACCAAAATGGGTGGCAGCAAATGTTTCAAATGAGTCTTGTGCTCATTTGTAAGGAAACTACATCCAAGTCTGGTATTATTCTGCAATACTTTCATGCAACTAGTTGCATGTAGCATATTTTTCGTGCATCATGATGATTTAAAGTTGCATCATTTAAAGCCAGCCTAATGAATGAAATATACAAGTCTATGTAATCTGTTATGTATTCTAAGGCTATGAATGTAATCTCAACTCAACCCTGTGTTGTACACTTAAACGTAAGCTTGCATTTGATGAAACACCATAAATCTATCACTTCTCACTGGCTAACTAACTGAACAATAAAGGCAGGCCTGTGAACACAGCTTAAAGTGACTGGTGAGGACAGATATTCTATATATATATATATATATATATATTTTTTTTTTTTTTGTATTTACAAACATCAGCAACTCTGCTGTATCTGATCCACTCATAGCAGAACACACACTAACACAGCATCACCACATCAGGCTCACTGCAGTGCTGAGAATGATCCACCACCCAAATAATAGCAGCTCTATGGGGGGTCCTGATCTTTGAAGAACATAATGAAAGGAGGCTAATACAGTATACAGAGAAACAGATGGACTACAGTCTGTAATTGTAGAACTACAAAGTGCACCTGTATACTCAGAGGAGCTAAAATGGACAATGAGTGACGATACAAGGTATGTGTACCTAATAAAGTGCCCAGTGATATGTCCTATAATATCATACAAATGTGCAATTCAGCCCTCTTGTCCAGTATGCAGGAAATCTCCTGAATCTAACAACAGAACAGAACCTTGTGGGGTCATAAAGGGCTACTTATTCATTAAGATGTTGGAATATACGGTCGTTGTGAACTCACACAGACTTTTTAAACATTTTTGTGTATTTATGCCCATTCCAATGGAGTCAAATGTTCTGTACCTCTTGCTGGAGTCATTGCTCTCCTCTGGCATCACTGGGTGGCACTGAATGTACTAGAAGCTCATTCTCTGTACACCTTCACTACAGCAGCTCTGAAACATTTGAGGCTGAGTTCATTCCAAACCAGGGTGATCATAATATTCTGGCCTGTGTAGAAATGTAAGATAATAGATACATAATTGCAAGCTAGATTTTTTTTTTTTTGCTTTAAAAAAGTCTCCTATTTAGTTTCTTTTCTGCTCTGATACTTTTCAGACTACAGTATCAACAATCATCAGACATGTCTCCGTCCACTTTTTTTCCTCTTCTGTTTCAGCTGTTCCTATTAAACACAATTATACATTCACAACCCAGTTTACTCATTATCTACTGTGTTTCACACAGTGACCTCATGTTTACTTCCAATTGCATTTTCAAAATTTTCATTCAGCCCAATTCAGCAGAACAAAACAAACTTGGCAACCCTGATTTGTAATGAATTCTGGGATCCCTTAGATTAGTTAGGGCACATGTTTAGCCACTACATTAGGGCGTGAATAAATTAGGGGAGTAAGGTTCAAGTGCACATGGCCAGCTAATGAACTAGTCTTCACAGAAAAGCATTCAAAACACACCCAGCACTACAGAAACAATTACACATGTTGAAATCAGTAAATAAAACCATCTCAGCTGAAGTCTCAGTTTCCTTAGAGCCAATACCTTAACAGCATAATTTCTTAAAGCATTTTATATGATATTATGTTATATTACGTTCTCTCCTCTTCTGTCTCAGCTGCTTGTTTTTAGCTCCACAAACCAGTTATACATTCACACAAACCATAATAAATGTTATTTCTGCTTTTACAATCTGTGCTTTCTGGGAACATTTTAAAAATTGTCGCTCCGTGACCGCTGAAAAATCACAAACCTGGCAACTCTGAGAACCCCTAGATTAGTTTGTCCCCTACACTGTGAATAAATTAGGGGAGGAAGGTTCAAGTGCACACGGCCAGTTAGTGTGCTAGTCAACACAGAGAAGCGTTTGAACACACCCAGCGCTTCTTTAAGGGAAACAATT
This sequence comes from Crenuchus spilurus, assembly GCA_036984385.1. Classification (NCBI taxonomy): domain Eukaryota; kingdom Metazoa; phylum Chordata; class Actinopteri; order Characiformes; family Crenuchidae; genus Crenuchus; species Crenuchus spilurus. The sequence continues at coordinate 16,617 of BRDA01007247.1, forward strand.
ACACGTGTTGGCGCCCAGAGAGAAATCAGCAAAGACAAACCCATCTTAGTTGAAGCCTCGGTTTCGTTACAGCCGACACGTGACGTCTGTGTCGCCCTGAGAAGATGCGCGAGCAGCGAGCACGTAGTCCGCCCTGCACTGCACCGCTATTCGGCACATGAGGCTGAATGAGACCTGTGACGTGTCTCTTCCAATCAGAGCGCAGCTGTTCGGAGCAGGACGACGCGCTCGAGCCGCTGACCGCTGTGCTGGGCGCAGCTCGAGCGCTTTCTTCTAGCACCGCGCGCCACTGCTCATGCGCTCTGAGTGCCGGAGCTCGCAGAGATGCTGTCCGTCTCTCCGCGAGCTCTCCTCGCCTCGCACACTGCACCACGTCCGAGCCTCGTGGAGCCTCCTGCGAAATGGCCACTGTGCAGCGTCTCTTGGACTGTAAATAAAATCCGCGTCGTTTTCTTTGCGTAATCTTCTGGTCTGTCGCTTCGTCTGGTTGTTTATTTTCTTTTTTTCCTCCCCTGAGAAGAATTACACTCATCCCACCTCCTCGTCGTCTCTGTTTTGGGCTTTTCTTGCTGTACTGGACAGGCAATGCCACGTTACAGTGATGAGCCGTGGATAAACAGACAGCAGCCTGGGAATTGCTTTCACACTGATCTTGATATATCCTAATCTGAGGCTAAACACTCTGCAGGTAATGTAGGCCTACCTTTACAGACACTTTCCTTTCACACTTATTATTTTAACCCTATTTACTTGGGCACATTAAAAGAGGACGGTGCATATAGGAAATGGTGCAATGCAACACTAGCTACAGTGTAGGGGCACTAGAGGCCACAACACCTCACCTTTTCACTCACTAAAACTGTTGCTGTGAAATCTCCTCACTCCAGAGATTGGACACAATGTTTTGTAAGAGTGCATGTTCATTTCAGGCCTTTTAAATTATATATATTTACATTAAATATAAGAATCAAAAGACAAAAAAGGAAATAGTTAAACAGATTAATATATATTTCAATATATAAAATCAATTCTAAATGTAAAAGAAAGACGACAGAACAGAAAACCGTACAATAAAATATTAAAACAAGAAGAAAAATAATTTTATGCTAAACTAAGATAATTTATCCAGTATACATTTGAAATTGAAAGAAATCTGCAAAATGTAGGAAAAAAATCACATATTTACTATTACCATTTATTATTATAATGATTATTATTTATTGCATCTCTGAACATTCCCTAAACAAGAAATCCATCTAAGTCTATGAGCATTATCTCCAAATGTCCAGACAGCTGGGCATCACATTTTCTCTGTAAAAACGTCTGCTTAAGCAATCCCAGAAGCTAAATAAACTCCTTCAGTGTCTTCGATGAAATCAGAGGACCACTTAAAAGTGGGTGTGATGCTCGCTATCACGTTATAAAGCCCATAAAAGACATCCACTGTCCTGAGGAGGCTGTAGCGTTCTTTTAAGGTTCGTGCTTTAATCTGGATGAATGAACGTCTCTTGTTTGTAAACCTGTTATTATGCATGCATGAGTGAGAGGCCTTTTCACAGGCAATGTCATAAATGACTCACTCATTTCTATGTCCATGCTACGTTCTTACTGACTCTTTCAACAGTACCTGAGCCGTCTTCTTTTCTTTCTCCGTTTCAGCTAAAGGCTCGTTCTGCTGATCTTGCGGAAAACCAGATTTTGGAGTTCACAGTAAAGCCACGTTTGTCCCTCCACAGAGCGGAAGGTATGTCATCCTCTGCAGGACTGTGCATTAGATGGACTTTATGTACGACCCTGGTCCTTCTACATATGCCAGGGATGTGTGGCTCGATAATAAATTTCCACAAAACGTGCATATGCGCAAGTAACATTGTCAGCTGCTCCAAGATGAACTTGACGACTGTTCCGACGGACCTGCCCGAGTACACAGCTGTGCTCGACCTGAGCTACAATGACATCACTAGGCTGCGAGCAGAATGGACCACGTACAAACTCCCCAAACTTCACAACCTTTTGTTGAGCCACAACGGCTTGAATTTCATCTCCACTGAAGCGTTTGTGTACGTTAAGCACCTGCGGTACCTAGACCTTTCCTCCAACAGCTTGCGACAACTGGACGAGTACATTTTTGATGGCTTGGGACAGCTGGAGGTGCTTCTGCTCTACAACAACCAAATCTCCCAAATTGACCGCACCGCCTTCACGGGCCTCAGCAACCTGCAGAAGCTCTACCTGAGCCAGAACCAGGTGTCCCGCTTCCCTCTGGAATTGGTCAAGGACAAGACGCGGCTGGAGAAGCTGAGCTTGTTGGACTTGTCTTCCAATCGGATCAAGGTCCTTCCTGTCCAAGACCTGCAAGCCCTGCCAGCCTGGATCAAGAACGGACTCTACTTCCACAACAACACTCTTACCTGTGACTGTGAGCTGTACAGCTTGATGGCTCAATGGTACATGCGACGACTGAATTCAGCTGTAGACTTCAAGGACGACTATACCTGCATACCACCAGGACCGGAAAAGAAAATCGTACGTGTTTTTGAGTTAAACACGCACATGAACTGCAGCATGTTTAACGAGTCAGTGGAGGAAGCCTTCCTGGAGCAGAAGCTGACCCTCAGCTGTGACACCAGGCATCGGAACATGTCCAAGACTTGGATGCTTCCTGGCAACGTAGCAGTGTCCCCTGGCAACAATCAGAGTGCAGCAGTCCTGAAAGATGGCAGCCTGGAGATCCGTTCAATAAAACTTGAGGATTCTGGTCAATACACTTGTTTTGCTGTAAGCGAATACCTTAACGAGACGCTGTATGTGTGGGTGAAGGTACATAACTTCACTGTGAGCGGACATGGCGAAGCCCTCAACACAGCATACACGACTCTAGTGGGCTGCCTGGCCAGCGTGGTCCTGGTGCTCATTTATCTGTACCTGACCCCTTGCCGCTGCTTCTGCTGTCCAGGACAAGGCAAGTCTAAGAACCACGAGGACAGCATTCACTCCTCCATGCTCAGTGCCACTCCAACCCACGAGGATCTGGCAACTAAAGCAGAGCTCAGTAGGCATGTCGCCTTCATAGATCCCAAAGACCTCCAGGGCCAGAACGGAAAACTAAACCCTAATGCGGAAGAGGAGCTGGACGAGGAGGCTAGGCAGGGAAAAGGGAAGCGGAAGAAATCACTGGCAGACTCCATTAGTTCAGTGTTTTCTGACACTCCCATTGTGGTCTGAGCAGATCCTTTCCCGTGTTCAAACTGGGATGTTTATCGTGAGAGCTTTATCCAGAGAAACTGAGCTACTTGAAACTTCCCTGGATAGCGAGAGGGACAGAAATACACTTTGCACCCTTCCATATTTGGCTGATTACAGATACAGTGTTATATCACTTTCCTTTGTTGAGTTTGACAAGGAGAAGGTAGAAAAAATCCTTTCCAGCATTTTAATCTGTAGCATTTAAGTATATACTGTGAAAAGGTCTTGCCATGTACGGTAAGTGGACTCTTAAAAAATGGATGTTGGAGAAGTGGGGAAGCAGATGGGAGGCAGACTAATTTCTCCATGAATAGGAAGCTGAACTGGGAAGCCTTATTATCCAATAAGAGATGTTTGAAGAATGATACATCCACTATATAACCTAGTCATAAGCATGATTCTTATTGACTGCTAATGTTAACAATATAGCTTTGCGGCCTATAGCCTTTAGAACTGACAGTATTTATTCTCCCCTTCCCCAAATGCTAACAAACCAGCATCACCACTTTATATATAGACTTCAGTCATGAGTCATTGCTACAGGAGTGGCATGCCATTACGTTGAAAACAGCATTACGTTGGAAGCTGAATAGTCCTTGGGAGGGATGTAGCATCTGCTTTTAGTAATGACCCCCAAGACTAAAAGGGAAGCTATGTAGAACCTTAAAGGAAATGCATCCTGTTTACTGTGTCAGCTGTTTGGTGTAAACTAGGAAAACAGGAATTCTACTGGACACTTTTCCATCACAGAGAGAAATTATTCAACTGGTCACATGTGTACTAGAATTAAGTTTGCTGTTTAAGCCAAAGTTTATCCAGTTTCAGAAACCTGCAATAAAACGGCTGTCAGGAACAGTGTTACAGGGTTGCCAGATCTCTCATAACAACACCTAGTTGTATGCAAGCCTGTAAATTCCACTCTAATTCTAATGCTGTGACTGAAAGTATGGGCTGTAGCACCAAAACATGGAATTGAGCTGACAGCCACAGCCCAGATTGGACCGTAAAGATCAAGCCGATGTCTCATTAACAGCAGCATTGCTCCTAATCCGCTCCTTAAGAGTAAATTAAATCACGGTATTGTGCGCACTGCATATTTGAATCTTTAAACAATGGCTCATAATTACATCACGCCTGCCATCCTTTCGAAGGAAATCTATCATTTGCACAGCGTCATTTGCATGAGGCCGTCTGTCATGACAACCACCGAGATACGTTACCTGAATGCTAATGACCTCTTTAAATAGAATATGGCATCTCTGCTGCCCGTCTGTAGTAAAACGAGCACATTCCAGGATTGTGAAGCCAACGCCGTTTTTCCCGACATCTGGCTCTCAAGCCTCTTCTCAAGTTCGGGGTTATTTGCATATTTTGGTGGCTTTTAGTCATAGCTGAGTCATCCATTGTCGGAATGTTTTCTAAATGATTAGGCAGGTCTCTAATTACATCTCAAGCCCCCAGGGCTCTTTGTAATCTTGATGAGCAAACAAGGGCCAGAGACACGCTGGGTGGCCAAGCGCATTTTCGACCCTGAATAACTGCTAGTAATTTTGTCAAGTTTTTCAGGGTGAAATATGATGGAGATGTGTGAACTGGATTTGACAAGTCCAAGATATGTCCTCGATCAAAACGGTTATGTTAGAGAATCTCAAAAAGGTCACCTATATATATGCATATGCACCAATGACATTACAGTCCATTGACAATATTTCAAACCTCTGTATGCAAACACTCTAAAATAAAGGTTCCCAAATGGTTCTTGGTCAAGTACAGCATTTTGAACATGGATGTATGATTCTTTATTTGGTTTAGAAACCTCATATCATGTTGAGGTTCTTTAAGCATCGAGGATTTCATTTAGAAAACTGGTTCTTCTTCCATACAGTCTACGCTCATTGTCCATTTTAGCTCCACTGATCATACAGGTGCACTTTGTAGTTCTACAATTACAGACTGTAGTCCATCCGTTTCTCTGTATACTTTGTTAGCCTCCTTTCACCTGTTCTTCAATGATTAAGACCCACACAGAGTAGGCATTATTTGGGGATGATGGATCATTCTCAGCACTGCAGTGACACTGATGTGGTGGTGGTGGTATGTCAGTATGCATTTTTCTGGTACGAGTGGATCAGACACGGCAGAGCTCCTGGAGATTTTAAACCCTATGTTAGCTCACTGTCCACTCTATTAGGCACACCTACCATATTGGTCCACCTTGTAGATGTAAAGTCAGAGACAGTAGGTGCAGTTTGTGCTGGTCCTCTAGTCCTTCACTGGTGCTCTCAGGACATTGTTGGCTGAATAGCTTTGGTTGGTGCACTATTTTCACTCTAGTAGTGACACTAAGGTGTTTATAAACATCAGCAGCTTTGCTGTGTCTGATCCACTCATACCAGCGCAACACACACTAACACACCACCACCACATCAGTGTCACTGCAGTGCTGAGAATGCTCTACCTCACAGGTACTACCTGCTCTGATAACTGAAGGACAGAGTGAAAGGAGGCTAACAAAGTATACAGAGAAACAGATGGACTACAGTCTGTAACTGAACTACAAAAGACTGGTCAGTGCAGCTGATCAAATGGACATGAGTGTACATACTACAAGGTATGTGTCCCTAATGAAGTGGCCACTGACTGTATAGTTGCAATTGGAGTAAAATCTCTTTTTTCCATTTTTGAAAACAGCACTTGACCTTTACATTGTGTGAAAAGTTCATGATGAATGGAGCAGCCGTAACTGTTCAGCATTTCTTTCAAAGAGAAACTTAACATTCACTTACATTCAACTTTTATTTTTTCCTTCTCCTAAAAAGTTAAAAGGGTTTTGTTTCCACAGCAACAGTCCATTGAAAGGACCTGTAGGGAACTAAAAGTGGTTTTTGTGTGGCACTGCTCCAAAGAATCCCTTTTGGCACCTTTATTTTTAAAAGTGCATGCATCTATTACATTACAATCCACTGACAGTGTTCAAAGATCCGAAGGTGCTCCTAGCCAGTATTGTCCCGCCATTATAGGGCAGATGGACTTGAGTTGTTAGACAAACTTAATCACAAACAAAAGAAAAATAAATGGACCTACGAACATGGGAGAAGCGTCCAAAAGAAATGTTGGAGAAGATATGTTTGGCATGATCTGGTTTTCAGTGTACTGGTGCAAAATATACACACTCAATGGCCTGGTTTCCATCCAAACATTTAGCAAATGTTACAAATTTAGAAAAATGTTAATTAAATTGTGTTTCCATTCACTACAGTTACGTGAAGAAACTTTAGATGACGTAGCTGCCATTCATTCTAAACAAACAAAATGTTTAGTGACTGATTTAACTCAGTCTTTGCTTTAAGCGTAGTCATCTTTACACTCCTTTGCATTTCCAAATTTTAAAAAATCTAAATTGGAAAAATCAATGATCTTTTAATGGTTTTATGGCTGTGAACTCTTTTCATTTATCCATCTGCAATAAAAATGTGATTAAAATGGTAAGTTGTAAATCACCTTGTGTGGTTAAAGTGGTAGTAACTTCAGGCTCCTGCCGGATGGCATAACATGAGGATGATCAGGCTATAAGTACCTGTAGGATGTGTGATGGGATTCATAGATTAAGAAAAGGTGGTACAGTGCTGTGAATGTCTTGTTCGATTTGTGGAACATGGGTCACAAAGCAGATGATAATGATTGGCTAAAATGAGTAATTGCATTGTGCAAAGGCCAGAGTGTGAAGGAAGTAGCTGAATGTATATGCAAGTTAACAGGTCTACCAGCTCTGGTAAAGATCCCAGTCTATAGAACATTCTCCACCGCATTGTGGCCAACAGCACACAAGGCCGAAGGCCTCTTCATGCACCTCTGCTCCATATGTTCATGGTATGTGATTTCTTGTGGAGCGTTATTTTAGAAATTGGTTGTGAAGGACTTGAGTTGAGCAATTCAGGGCTGGAAGTAAAGCAATTTTCATTTACAAGTCATGAAACCCGCCAGCAGTCCCTGTCCTACAGCCTTGTGTGCTGTCTGCCATAATTCTGAAGTGAATTTCCTGTAAACTGGGATTTTCACCACTGCTGGTTGACTGTGTGCTTCAATACACCTGCAAATTCAGCTACTTCCTTCACACTATGACCTTTGGCGCCCACTCCTTTAGCCAAGCATTAACATCTGCTTTGTGACCAATTTCCACGGATCAGACCAAAAATTCAGTGCACTGCATCACCTCTTCTCACTCTATGAATCCTATCTCACACCCCACCTGTATTTATAGCCCAACCATTATTATGTAATGGCATCTGCAAGAGCCTGAAGTTACTATCACCTTAAACACACAAGGTCACTATTTTTTTTGTCCAGGGAGCTTATTACCAGACCTGCAGTCAGATACATCATTGGATACATTTGGATATTTTTAACATTTTTCATTCAGATTTTTCTTTGTGCATTTTCAAAATTCGCAACACCTTGATGAATGGAAAACCCACTAATGTAGCACTGATGACACCCTATAGCTCTGTCCCAGCACCATTCTTTATTAGAATTCTCTGGTTTCTCATTTGATCAGATGTAGATAAGTGTGATATGGCACCCAGATCAGGCATACCGTCACCCGGCTTCCCTTTTAAGACTCTTTAGATCAGTGGTGGGCATCTCCAGTCCTAGAGCTGGTGTTCAGCACAGTCAGGTGATTTCTCTGCTCTGACATTACAATTAAACCTGGAAAATCTGGACTTGAATCAGGTGCGTTTGATCAGGAAAATTACCAAAAATGAGCAGAAATCCTTCCCTTGGCATTTACTCAGGCTGGACATGGGCCAAACCAGTCTGCTGTAATAATACAGGATAGTCATTTTTGATCTACGTAATGGGATACCACCAGTCAAAATGATGCTTTTAGCTTTATTTCGATTCATCAAATTATGAGCACATCTGGTTGCACAGTATAATCTCAGGGAAGATGTAACCGTAAACGAGAGAGCAAGCTGTGATTGACAGTGGAAGGCAGTGGGCAGTTTTGGGCCTTTTTTTGTTTTTATTTTAATGCCTCTTCAGCTGAAGCCAAAATTCTGTGATGAGTTAGTTGGTGTCCTCACCATCATGATCTCGATGGGAAGAGGCCAGTCTCTCGAACACATTTCACCTTAGTGAGAAACATGGACAGCCAAGTGCTCTCCACCAACAAGATGTAGTGGCTCTTCAGCCATTGTTATGTGTTTTCCTGGAGTTTATCAGTCTGTGGATATTATTAGGTGGCAGCAGTATTGTACTATTATTAATGTCTGGTCATCATTCAGCCTTCTATGGACAGTACATCTGTGCTTTTGCGTGTCGTTGTGTCATTTGTTTACGGTGTTAATGAGTGTTTTTTTAACCAGCGGGTCATCTTGTCCGTGACATCTCAAAAGGCTGAATTCCTTGTTGTTCTTCAGGCAGAGCTCCCGAGCCTGCACCTGGAGATCGAGCAGTAGCCTGTAATTGAATACAGCCTGGCCGTAATGCGCAGATGCTCCTGAAGAACGTAATTAGCCGGATCAAGTGGGTTAAGCCTGGAACACTGTGTTGGAAAGTAGACCACCAGGATCTTTCTATATTGTGTTCTTTATGCAGTTGTCGGGAATCGAGCTGTAACACGGGATGTTGGATTTTTATAATAACATTATCTGTAAAGGTTGTTTTCTGTCATATGATATCGAAGAGATGTTTACAGTACGTCTTGTCACTTTAGTTCTGTAAATTAGATCGAGAAATTAGTAAATAAAGCAAACTTCACTAAGCCATCACAAACCGTACCTATGGAGGCAACAAAGCACTGTATTATAAGAGTAGTTGGGTAATAAAATATGCTCTTCTTCAGGAATACACTGTTATAATGTAAAGAGACATTTGTAACTAAACTAAGAGAATTGCCTTGGCTCAGCTTTACATTACTAGCCTCTAATACCTTTGCTAGGATAATATATAACGTAAGCACACTGAAACTTGTCTATTGGTATATCTACTTCTTACATAGTCACTTGATCATTGTATTTGTGTCCTGTTCATTTGGCAAGTGCCACGTATGTATGTACGTATGTATGTAACAACTATGTACTTTTTCACAATTTACTGTACATGTCTAATATTTTATCTTGTCTAGTTTGGAATCTGGGTATTAGAGACTATTAATTGAAAGTGGCTGCGCCTGTCCATTGTCTACAAATGGACACATGAAGACTTCAAGATGTTTGGTATATTCAGTATTGATCATGTGAAAATCACTTTAAAAGCTTCTGCTTTTAGTTTTATGACAAACTTTTATGGAATAAACAAAAAAATATCACAATACAACGTGAATGTCTTGAGGATAGCAGTAGCCTCATAGTACAAACATGGCCTATGTCTCAGTAAGAATATTACGAGTGCAATATCTAGTAGATGCTGCATAACGCTGGTCCTGTATTAGAGCTAGAGCGGTCCTGCTGTAATAAGTCTGTATACTAGATCGTCTGAAGATGTCTGCAGAGGGAGAGTTTTGGTAAAAGCTTATGTCGGACCTGTAGAAGTTTTAATGTAGACAACCTATAATAATGATACATTCTGAACATGAATAAAAACAGGTGACAGCTTCATTTTTTGGAGTCAGTTTTTGATTTTTTATGGTTTGTGTCCATCTGTAAGCCATTTTTTAATACTTGGTTACTGCATAAAACAAAGAGTATAGACTTTATTCTTCCATGGTTAGCCCTCAAACGTGTTCTGTGATGGGTTCTGTAGCAAAATTGGATCTAATCTCATAGTGTAACACAATGTACACACACTGTTCACAAAGAATTTAAAATATGTCATATGAAGTTGAGAGCAAACTTGAATTTTTGTTCAGTAGATTAAATAGGATTTTGTTCAAACTATGAAACATGGCTACAAAATATTATACTAGGGGCTGACTAATGGTTTTGCATTGCTGATGCTGATTATTACTAATCAAGGACACTGATAACCGATATTTGGGACTAATATTCATTAAAATTTATATTTGTAGTGTGAAAATTTACATGGATGCAATTTTTCTTCCATTAAGTGAATATTTTTGTCATCAGTCTGTTTTTTATATTAGAATATTTTATATAAAGCAGTTTAAGCTTCAGACAGTTCCAAAACACTGAAAAGCACGAGTGAATTTACTCCACATTTCTTGCAATCAGATAGCGCTGGAGGCGGGACACTGTGGCAGACTACAGAAGTACATCATCCCTAAAGACGTTTATCATGTCTATGACAAATTTGCACATATAAATAACAAAAAAACTGCAAAATTTGGCATAGAACCAAAGTTCAAGTTCTGATTCTGGAAAAAAAAAATCTAAATATCGGCTACAGTTATTTGTCCGAGTTCCTAATGGCCCAACCCCTGTACTATAAATTTTTGTTCTGAATTAATTTTGTTGATTTTTTAATTATGAGAGTTAAAACTGAGCTGATCATTTAAAATTAAGATTAAGATCAAGTTTTTTTGTGTTTTGACTTTTACACACATGATGTGGTGTTTATACATGTATATGTCTGCATTTGTGTTGGATAAATCACAACTGTTCAACTACCATTCACATTCACAGATACTACTTTTAGTGCTCAAGAGTGGGCAACATGATAGCATTTCTGGGCCTTAAGCAGTACTAAGAGTTTTAAGTCTTAAAAAAATATAGTCACAAAAAGAAAAACAGGACTTCTGAATAAATATGAACCCGAGATATAAATATAAAGTACATGTTTTATCAATGAAATCGAAATACACTGATATTTCACGAGTGTCAATTTATATCAAATAATTACAGAACACATTATGTCACACTCCTTGACTGTGCAAGCCTGAATAAAGTGGCATAGCACCATCTAGTGGTGAGAGAGGATGGCTGTATGTTAATAGTATGACAATTGAGAAAGGTATTCAAGTGTATGGGATATTTATTTTAGATTTCAACATCTGACATTGTTTAGCAGCATAAGGTAGGATTTGAGGTATTTCTATACTCACACAGTTCATCCATTCACATTCATAAATTCAATGTACAAAATCCTCTCTCTTTCTCACTCATACACACACACACACACACACTTACATCCTCTTGGGGTGAATTGCAAACACTTCAACCGTCCTGTGCATAAAGTTTGTGGCAAAACATGGCAGTAGGCTTCTAACTCCTGGTGGGTTTTAAGGCAGACTGCCCTCAGTGATGAAGCTTTGGCTGTTGGAAAAGAATAAAGTTGGTTTAGCAAACAGAACATTCTTGATTTGGCATTTTAATAATTACAGACTATATATATATATATATATATATATATATATATATATATATATATATATATACATACATACATACATACACACACACATACATATATTAGTGGGGCAAACATTTACATCACTTGTGAGTACTCAAGTATAACTAAAGTAGCAAACTTCAGAAACTTTGTCATAAATTAGTGCATTTCTAAAAATTTGGATATTGTGAAGATGTTTTGTTCATAATTCAATTAAAAAATGTAAATTATCACTGAACATTTGGCATTGAACTGAACTGAACATTTCCAAAACCAAGCAAAATGAAACATTTGCTGAATACCGAACACGGTTCTTAATTTATTTAATCAATTATTTAATCAAAATTAATAAGTAAACTGTTTTCCAAAATAATTCTTGTAGTTAATGTCTGTATCTTAAGTTGGTTTGATATCAGTAGGTTTAATAACATGAGCTTAACTGATTATTATTTTATATTTGTATATAAAACAAATGTTAGAAAAATGACACAAGACAATAATACAAACCGGATTCCAAAAAAGTTGGGACACTAAACAAATTGTGAATAAAAACTGAATGCAGTGATGTGGAGATGGCAAATGTCAATATT
>BRDA01007247.1:28841-42481 GCA_036984385.1 Crenuchus spilurus
AAAATATTAGATGTTGGCACCTCCACATCATTGCATTCAGTTTTTATTCACAATTTGTTTAGTGTCCCAACTTTTTTGGAATTCGGTTTGTATATGAATATGTATGAAGACACATTTCTGTGTTTATTATTACTAATTATTACTACATTACTACTAATATTTAATTTAAAAACATGAAACAAAATTATGAAAATGTCTTACATTACATTAATTTTTTGTGTTTAATTTGAGTGTCATTGGCTACAGACACTGAAACAATTCACATTTCTTCTGGTAATTGTGAGACGGTCCCTAACACAGAAGCCGCCGAAGCACAAACACAAACTAAGCGGCTGTATTCTGGCATCATTAGTTTAGTAAAGTTTAGTGTAGTATAGTAAAGGTTGTGCTTGTAGTATGTCATCTTCAATTTCACCACCAAACTCTGTGTTGGTGAATCTGTTTTGTTAAGTGGTAAGGAAAAGCACAATTCCAGGTCCAAAAACATCATAGAGTCATTAAAACCATCATTGTTCTATATATATTATTCCTTTTCACTTATTTGGCCAAACACAGAACGTGTTTTTTTGTTGTTGTTTTTTTTTTACATTTTCAGCCGAATTTTTTTGGCTGCTGAATATTCAGTTCATCGTTACTTTTTTGTTTTAATGCTTATACTGTTTGACTAGTAATTTACTCAAATGAAATATTCACATAATTGGAGATTCTAGATTTCTGCATTTCATGAGCTGTAAGCTAAACTGAACAACATAATAAAAATGTACTTTGTCACTTTATGTGAAATGGAAATAAAATATGTGACTACAGTGGTAACCCTACTTACAAGCATCCCCACTAACGAGTATTCCAGGTAACGAGTCGAGATCTCGGAATGTAACGAGTAGCCTAAATTAGTTTAAGTATGCCAACCGCTAGGGGCGCTGCGGTCGTAGCATCCCCTAGATGCTAGCGTAGAAGAAGAGGTCAGTCATTACCTTTGACTGCTGTCCAGTGAAATTGAAAGTGCTAGTGAAAGCAACGCAAAGAAAGCAAAAGGTAGTGAACAAGAAAGTTAGATAAATTTTACTTTTAATATGATAAGTGTAACCATGCCATACACGTACGCCCGTCCTCCTGTCCTCCTTAGCCGCCAGCCTACACGAGCGCCGTCGTCTCCCTCTCCTTAGCTGCCAGCCTACACGAGCGCCGTCGTCTTCTCGTTTATTTTTAAAAAAAACCCATATAAACACATTATTTAGCATATTAAAGTATACTGTATATTGGCTGGCTGACACGGATTAATCAGTTTTACATGTATTCTTATGGGGAAAATGCATCCAGCTAACGAGCAAACCAGCTAACGAGCTCGGCTCCTGCACGGATTAAACTCGTAAGTAGGGTTACCACTGTATTACCTTTTTTAATTAAATCATAAACAACAATGAACAAGAATGAAGAACAGCTTCATTTGTGAGGCTGTTAGACTCTTAAACTCCACTTAGGAAACACACACACCGCACTTTATTACACTTGGTTACTTAACGTTAACTGTATGCTGGTAATATTTATTATTTATCCACTAATTCATATAAATTGCTGCTAATCTCCCCATGCCGTGCTCAATACTCTGAACATTGTACAGTCTAAGTTACTGCTGATATAATATACTGCTCTGCATAGTGTACAGTCTATATTTACATTGTATAGTCTATATCATGTCTGTATATCTGCATATACTCAAAGACTTTTTATATTTATATCTAGCTACTACACTGGGTAAAACTGGGACCTTGGGAATGTAATTTTGTTCCACCTCATGTACTACATGTGATGTGAATGACAAAGTCTCCCTGAATCCTTGAACATACAATCAGAAATCAGAATCAGAAATACTTTATTGATCCCAGAGGGAAATTACAATGATATGAAAAAGTTTGGGAACCCTGATCATTTTCATGATTTTCCTTTAAAACTCAGTTGTTGTTTGTATCAGCAATTTCAGTTAAATATATATAGCAGACGAACACAGTGATATTTGAGAAGTGAAATTAAGTTTAGAGGATTTACAGAAAATGTGCAATAATTAGTTAAACAAAATTAGGCAGGTGCATAAATTTGGGCACCCTAACAGAAAAAGTCCATCAATATTTAGTAGATCCTCCTTTTGCAGAAATAACAGCCTTTAAACGCTTCCTATAGCTTCCACTGAGAGTCTGAATTCTGGTTGAAGGTTTGATGGTTTCCAAGCACGGACTGCCCGCTTTAAATCACACCACAGATTTTCAATAGTATTCAGTTAGAATATTATTCTATTATTATTTGTTAGAAATCTGGCAGATGAGTCAGCAGAAAGTCAGGAGACTGGGTCTTCAGGTTTTCAGTGGTTTATTGAAGCAGATGACAGACAATGACAGCTTGAGTGTGTCATCAGTGCAGTCTGAAGCCAGTTTGGTCTGAGCCCAATCTGGCCTGAACCCAGTCTGACAACACACAGCTTTGTGGGGTTTAAATACAGAGGGATCAAAAGGGGGGTAGAAGGGTTAACACCTGGGCAGCAGGGTAGTCTGACCAGAGTCGGATAGTGGAAGACTTGATCAGCCTCATCAAGATAAGAAGGAACAGTGGGGGATTTGATCAGAGGCATTGTCTGAAGAGCCCAAAGTTCAACCCATGCTGAACAGCAGAAACTCAACACAATAAGATGTGTTCCTCTGCATGAATGCTTTAGTAGATTTGAAGCAGTGTTTATTGTCGTTGTCTTCAACAAGACATCCAGCCCTGGTGCAACTTCAGCTTTGTCACTGATTCTTGAACACTGTTCTCAAGAATCTGCTGATGTTGACTGGAATCCATGTGACCCTCAACTTTAACAACAACTTTAACCTGCACTGGCCACACCACCCCAAAGCATGATGGAACCGCCACCAAATTTCACTGTGGGTAGCAAGTGTTTGTCTTGGAATGCTGTGTTCTTTTTCTGCCATGCATACCACCCCTTGTTATGTCCAAATAACTCTTAAATCTGAAATAAATCTTCAGTCCAAAACACCTTATTCCAAAATGAAGCTGGCTTGTCCAAATGTGCTTTAGCATACCTCAAACGACTCTGCTTGTGGCGTGTGTGCAGCCTCTCCTTGTGCAAAGTGCGCTGAATAGTTGAACGATGCACAGTGACACCATCTGCAGCAAGATGATGATGTAGGTCTTTGGAGCTGGTCTGTGGATTGACTATGACTGTTCTCACCATCCTTCGCCTCTGCCTATCTGAGATTTTTCTTGGTCTACCACTTCGGGCCTTAACTAGAACTGTGCCTGTGGTCTTCCATTTCCTCAATATGTTCCTCACAGTGGAAACTGACAGCTTAAATCTCTGAGATAGCTTTTTGTATCCTTCCCCTAAACCAATCTTTGTTTTCAGGTCATTTGAGAGTTGTTTTGAGGCTCCCATGTTGCCACTCTTCAGAGAAGATGCAAAGAGCAGAATTTTTTTTAATTGGCCATTTTAACCCTTGTATATGTAGGTCAAGGGTCAATGAGCTTACAAAACAAATTTTGTGTTCCAATAATGAGTGCTAAAGGTATTCAAATCAATAAAACAAGGGTGCCCAAATTTATGCACCTGCCTAATTTTGTTTAAATAATTATTGCATACTTTCTGTAAATCCTATAAATTTAATTTCACTTCTCCAATGATTGATCTCCAATGAACAACCAATGATTTATAAAGGAAAATCATGAAAATTAACTGGGGTGCCCAAACTTTTTCATACCACTTTATTTTAACACATTTCTGATGTGGCATTGTTGTATGATGGACTCGATTTGGGGTAAGTGGGAATTAAATCAGATACATCTAAAAAATGCTTATTTCTCAATACCAAAAAAAAAAAAAAATCTTAAATTGTGAAGTGCCTACCTTCTGTGCATCCAGTTTCTTCTCCAGACTGAGCGAGACTGGCCCTGCCTTGCTGTCTCTCCTCCAGGAGAAGAGGCTGGTGGGGGGGTATGAAGAGCACAGGCTGTTGGGTTTGGGGTGGCGAGAGGGAGGCTCTGGGGAAGAGGCACCGCTGGTCTTGCGTTTTCTGCTGGGCCCTTTGTGCTCGTGTCCGAGGGCCTTCCGGTGCAGCCCTGATGCACCTCCGCTGTCATTAGAGGAGGATTCTGGGGGAGAAGGTGGAGACACGTGGGAGGTGATAGGAGTGGGGCTTCGTTTGACCAAGCCCTGCATCTCAGAAACGTGCAACTGGGGGCGTGGCTTACTGCCAGGCAAAAGAATGCCATTGATTGGTCCGTGAGAAGGGGAGAGGGAAGGTCGTGCCAATGAGGGTTGACGATCTTTTGGGCTAGACAAGCTCCTGTTCTTGCAAGGTGAGTCTTCTTCCTCCAGGGGAGACTTCCTGCGCTTCCTGGCAGTGGGGCTGTCCTGCAGCTGCCCGAGACTGTCCTGCAGAGCTTGCTTGCGACCAACATAATTCTGAGGTCTGCCAGGACCAGAGGCTGTGGGGGCTTTGGTCAGGGTTTTGGAAAAGGGCGCTGGGTTAGAGGCCCTGGGTTCTGATTGTCCTGAGGTGCTGATGTCCCCAGGGGGCCGTCTGGGGACAGAGGAGGCGCAAGTCCTAATAGAGGAGGCACTAGGGGCAGGGATTCTGCTAGGTGGGTTGCGCACAGCGTCATGGGAGATGAAGGTGGATTGAGAAGCAGGTGTGAAGGCTGATGGAGGATACTGAGAACGTAGCTCAGACACCTGAGGGATTTTCCTACAGAGATCAAATACACCGTTAGATAAAGTAACATTTAAAGGAACAGTCTGGTAAAAAAAAAACAAAAGTCACAATACTAAGCATACTTTAAAAAGTCGTAAGGAGTCGGCAACCCATGGCTCTGGAGCCAGATGTAATTTGGAAGGGGGTGGACTTTTCAAAAGGCAGTTTTGGTCCCCTGCAGTTTTTACCTTCAAAAAACAATGTTACGCTATATTAAATGGAGACGGGCAAGCACTTGGGCCCAGCGGAAATCCAAGTGGCTCAATCTGAAGTTTGTTTCCCTTTAGACAGCTGACAAGCTCTTCAATTTGTTCTTCCATTTCTTGCAAACGTGTGATTTGCCACCGCCGCGGTCACTCCCTTAAACAGCATCTGGACTTGTAATCCTGTGTTTTGTAAGTTGGCCAGCAGTCAGTGTTCACCTGCTGCTACTGTAAGTTGGTAACATGTTGGACACTTGTTCTGCCTGTCTCACGTCAGCTAGACATATTTTAATATCAGAGGTTACATATTAAAATCCATTAACATTAGAATCTGTGTCTGTGTGTGTGCGTTTAACAGTCTGTGATAACTCATCAATTTACATGCCTGCAAGTTTAACTATTATCAAAATAATTTCTGCTTATTTTTACTCAAAAATTAGGTATAATTATGTAAATGAGGTCTGACCATACAGTCCAAACATAAGTGTAACATTGGTGGAGTGAAGTTGACTGAAAAGGTGAAACACAGAATTGGGTAATAAATTTTATGCTACATGCTTTTAACAGTTTATTAATATTTAATAATAATAATATGTAATGTATTAATATTTTATTTGGTTAATATTAATTTTATTATTTTATTATTCATAGTAACTTAAATACTAATAAAATATTCATAATTTGTCAATATTTATTAATAATTAATAATAATAAAATTTATATTCAAGCACCAAAACAAAAACAGTATTGAGCTGTGGAAACGTGTAACTGTGCTCTTTGGAACGATGATGCTCATTATTTTTGTAATGAGCTGGGAAGCTGGGGATGAGGTGGTGGTGGTGGTGATCATCCAATATCCTGAACTCAACTAATGCTCTTTTCACTGAAAGAAATCAAATCCTCACAGCAGTGCTCCAAATCTAATAGTGACCTTCGCAGGACAATAAAGACAGTAACTCCTGCAAAAGCAAGATAAACTCTTTTTCACACCCTGAATGAACAGGTGACCCAATACTGTCCATATAGTGTAGCCAACAGTTAATAGAAGTCTATAGCAAACAGTTAGCATTGTGCCTGCTTAAATTCTCACACTTCGCTGTTAAGTAGTCTCAACTTACTCCTTCTACCACGAGAACTTCTGACATGCAGTTATTATTTTAAAAAATCATACACTGTGATTTCCGGATGTTTTCTTTTAGATTATGTCTCTCACAGTGGACATGCACCTAAGATGAAAATTTCAGATCCCTCCATGATTTCTAAGTGAGAGAACTTGCAAATTCAGAGGGTGTTCAAATACTTATTTTCCTCACTGTATATGTATGTGTACTGTAGGTACTAACAAACCACTACCAACTTAGTATGGCAAAATCAGACACTCTCAGCCTTACTTCAGTTTACAAATTCCCACAGACACAGTCTACTTCTTGGACCTTCATATAACATGCCAGCCATTTGGTGCAGCTGGCTGACTCACTTCCACAGGTGGGCGCTGAGATGGTGCTCCACCATGGCACTGAGCGCAGAGCGCAGGTGGAAGAGCCTGCGGTCAAACGCCAACACACTACAGCCCAGCACACGTGCACCGAAACTGCACAGCTGTGGAGAAAAGACAGAACAGAAGTCTCATAAAAAGCCCTAAAATGCCTGAAAAATGCAGCGTTAAATAGTAAATCCTATTGTTCACATTTGTTTAGCATCAAAGCATGTGGTTATTCAGTACCTGCTAACAGAAGAACAGCGGTAGTTAACTATAACAACCAGTCTAAAATAACTGCACAACTCACAAAAGCTTTTAAACATCAACCGGAATATAAAAACAGCACGCAGTGAGCAGCTCACCCCCAGAGGCTTGGGGTGACAAGTGCTGGTGGGTAGATCTGCGAATTCCTCTTGGTTTTCACCATCGCTTTCTTCACTGGAGAAAGAGGCTGAATGAGGTGGATGGCGCTGAGATGGCAGGCCATCTCCATCCTCAGAGCATAGTCCCCTGTCCTCCACATCCACAGCACTCTCCGATGGAGTCCTGGACCTGCCATACATACACAAAAGGAGGACACTGACAACCACGATTAAGGAATTAAGTTTGTGTGATGTTCATGTTCATTCTAACAGACGTTATTGCATCTATTGCTTCATCACCAAATAAGAAATCAGTGAGTGTGTATACATGCACTTCATAAGATTTCTGCAGTAATCTGATTTTTCAAGTGGTTGTGTAAACAGCCTACTTCGATTTCTTGAATCAGGAAAGGTCTAGAAATCGGATTCAGAATTTTAACTCAATTTCTCAACGCACCCAGATTTCTTTAGGATTACTCAATCTGCACATGCTTGAAAGACTGTGGCATCAGAAATACAGACAAAAAGTGATGCTGGAGGTATATGTTCATATCTTCAGCTAAAGTGGCTCAACGTTTTGTTTTTGTGTTGTTTTTTTAAAGCTGCAGCATGAAGTTTGGGTTTTATTAAATGATGTTTACCTCACATCTTATTCTGAGAGTTTACTGACTGGTTGCAAAGCAGAAATCCAAATGCTGCCTGAGACATGTAGACCTGGGGTTTCCCATTATTTGATTATCTGACACCCACCAAGTGTGTTTACAAGCACTTCACAATCTGACAGCTGCAGATTTAGTCAGTAATCTGATCAATGTGTTTACATGCACTTGAATAATCAAGGAAAGGGAAACTCTGGGTTTAAATGAGTCAGAGAACAATCAGAGTTTTGCTTTACAACCAGCCAATAACCAACAGAATATGATGTGAGGTAAACTTCATGCAAGTTCTTGCTGAAGCTTTAAAACCTCAAACAACTTTCCTGAACAAACATTATTAGCATCACTCCAAAAGTGTTTTGTTGTTGTCTCGTGGTTGCTGGGTTAAAGGCTGCTTCCAGTACCGCGATCTGTTTTCTCACATGCAGATTGAGGAATCCAAAAGAGATCATGTTAGGAGGATACATGTACTAAGAAATCAGAATACTGAGCTAAATTCCAGCTCTCTTTATCAAATTCATACACAGTAAATCTGCCAGTGTTAAATCAACACTATTAGAGTTCAATTAACACTGAGGATGTCAAAATGTAACACTCTCAGTGTTAATTTAACTCTAATAGTGTTGATTTAACACAGGCAGATTTACTGTGTAGATCTGATCTAAGAAACTGGAAAACACATGTAAACGCACTCAGTTGAATTTTGAGAAATGGTAGTGCTATGACGCAGACAACGCAAAAGAAAATGACGGAGAGCATTTTGTTCATTGATCAATTAAACAGGGTTCTTGCAGGTTTCAGCGACTTAAATTTAAAACCTTTTAAGACCATTCTCAGTGAAATTTAAGACCAACATGACAAATGGCCAGAAACATTCTAATGATGCCAGATATTCTCAAAACATTTTATTTTTATTAATTCAGTTATAGAAAATGATTAATTTCATTCTGTATTAGAACAATCAAAATTGTTACATTCTCAACACAAGTAACCTTACCAACACAACACAACGCTAGCATGTCTAAATACAACCTCACCCTACATATGTCTGAGTTTCAAGGGTTTTCAGTTGCGCAAGCTTGTCTTTGTATGCCCTTCTCAAGGCATTTGGCTTCCTTCTTTATGTCATTCTCAATTAGCAAGAGAGAGAGAGAGGTTGAGGGTGAAGAAGAGATTTGTATACAATATTGAGTTTACATGCATGCTAAAATCTTCTGGACTCAACACATCTGCGTGCTCGCTCAGAATTGTGGCACAAATATGAGATCATATCCAATAACACCGGGAAAAGTCGCTAGATTTGTCGCTAGTCACTTTTTTGGAAAAAAGTCTGAAAACTTGCTAAATATAGCAACAAAAGTTGCCAACAGTGTATTCACAGGCGTTATCATGCAGTTATCATGGGATTTGCAGTTGCACACCGTTAGCCCCCACAAAAACACAGAGAACAGAACTACATTTACACTGATGCATTTAGTCGACGTTAGCAGAAGTTAGCCAAACTAACTTCCGATTAGACTACACTTCTCGGGAATTAAAAGTAAAAATGTAAAACTTTAATAAATTTTTTAAAGACTTTTTAAGGCCTTGAACTTACAGTTTTGAATTTTAGACTTTTTAAGACCCCACGGGAACCCTGTTAAATATTAGTCACTAGATCTTTTTCCTTCAAACTATTCAAGAAACTTTCCATATATTTGACACTGTATGACAACTCATACAGTACAGATCTTACTTTCTTCAGTGTTCATTAGAGGAATTCAGTTATTCATATAACTCCAGCATTGTTCCATACCTGAGAGAAACATAGTTGGCAATCTGGTGCCTGCAGGGTGGGGGCAGTGATTCTCCTGCAGAGGTCGGAGGACAGGGCAAGCCTTCTTGAGGCACATCTCTAATTACAGGAGGAGCTCTCTCCCGAGCTTTAGAGTTCATCTTCAGCTCCAAAACCAGCTGATCAAAGCTTTTACTCCTCCCCTCTACCAGTCTGCGCTGGTGGATAGAGTGAATCTGAGGAACACAAAAGGACAAAGAGGAGACGACGTGCTGTTTTATGTTACTGGTTAATTTCCTGCAAAACAAAGCAATATGGCATATTTACATATTGTGAAAATCCATTACGTATGAATACTATTAGCACATACATTACATGTCAGCAGCCTAGTGCAGAGTTTCTTTCTTTCAGGATCAAGTACTCCACAGTGCTTATCCAAGTCACATTCTTTCTCTAGATAAAAAAAGAGAAACATCTGTGAGTGTGGCCTGATAAAGGCTTGATTATTTTTGACATGTTTAGCCATTTTCCATTAAAGAATGTAAAATCATACTGGGGACTTTCTTGTACGTTCTGCTGTATGTCTTGGGCCCAGGTAAAGGCTTGTGTATGTCCGCCCCCTTCTGCACAGGCTTCTCAGAAGGAGGGGGCATTTTAGGTGGTGTGGACCCTGGATGCCATGGTGGGTCTCGAGGTGTTGGTGTGTATGAATATGCAGGTGAAGGAGGGCTTCCGTGACATAACTTATCCTGGTGTAAAACACTGAAAAACACAAAGGATTAAAGAAATGCTTAAAATAGCTTTAAAAGCTTAGAGGAAGTTTAGATGATCAAGGCAAAGAAAAAGCCAAGCTTAAAGTACTACAGTGATGCACATTAGCAGCTCTGCACATTGTGATGTTTATTAGCCAGTAGCTACTATAATTTACTTAGTAACTTAAGTGAAACTAATATGCAAATTCATAACAAGGAAAATTGTGTATTTGTTACTTTCTAGGAACACAATGGATATCTACCTAAAGGAGTAATAGGGAATTGTCAGTCAGACATTCAGGGACTCTGGCTTGTAATTAAAACCTGCCAAGTTAATTGGGATGTGCATGTCTGTGCCGGGCAGGGTAAACTTCATCAGCAAGCATCACCATACAAAACAAACAAGCTGCCTTTTGTCCTTGGATACACAGCAATATGTTCTGAGCAATATATCAATTTGCAACTGTGACATTTTTAAAAGGACAAGACAGGAGATCAGCTACTCTTCTTTAAAGAGTTCATCTCTCCTCACCTGGTTCCATCTTTCTGGGATTTGGGAGGCTTGTGGATAGGAGAATGCAGTGGTGGGACTCGAGGGGGTCCAGCCCCTTGTCGCTTTCCATCCAATCCCTCTTGAAGACCACTCTGCTGGGAGGACTGTCGCCCTGCTTGCAGCCAGTGTGACTGAGGAGATGACCGAGAAGAGTGGGGGCTAGAGAGCTTGCTGAGGGGACCGTGACGTCGCTCACAGTGCTTCTCAAAAGCTTGCGGCTTCACCACTTGCCCACAGTGGCTGCACACCACCAGGTAGAATTCATCCTGCGCTGGGCAGTGTCCATATAAGCACATGTCTGTGAACAGGAGGCTGAACATTAATGTTTTCATGCACCATTCTTCTTACTGACAGGAGACAAATACCTGTAGTATCAGTCATAAAAGTCCTGTTGACAGCTTTTGTTAGATGTCACTCACCCTCTTTTCTAAGAGTCATGGTTTCCATCCTTTTTTTCACATTTTTGCTGCATTCTTCCCCAGAGGTCCCTGAAAGGAAGAGTCATTGAACATGAAACAACTAAAAGGCAAACGTCAGTGATTAGTTTCTGGAATTTCATCATTCATCACAGCCTGCTAAGAGCTGGATGTAACATTTGACCCATATAAACCATGGTGCCTGCTTGGTAACAGAGGCAACAGAGGCAGTGCAGGTTGAGTGGTTGATCAGTGTTTTCTTTCCCCTCAGAGTAAGTGGCCTAGTTATTCTTATACATAATCTCTCTCATAATACTTGTGTGTAACGTGGATTTATTTGAGGCAGCGAGCCGTAAAGATGGTGTTGTATCAGCCTGGACATCATTTCAGTGGTCAGATATTGAGAGACACGGGGTGAGAGTCAGTATGCTTTTGATACTGTTGTTACATTGTAAAAAAATCTGTAAAATTAATATTTAAAAACTGGCAGCTGTGGATGTTTACATTACTGTGAATAAAACATACACAGTAAAAAATATATTAACAGTAAAAAACGTGTCTCTCAGACTTTTACTATAGTAAACACAGTACACTATATATTACTATTAGCTTCTATGCCACTGTGGGAGGAAATCATGCAGACATGGGGGACCTCAGTGCTGAGAGGTAAACATGCTAACCATCAACCAAGCATGGCTCTTTCTATTGCAGTAAAAAGATTAGTTCTGCTGATGTAAGAATAAGTGTTTGGGCTGGTATATGTGTATACATTTCACTGTTACAAAAAAATAATAATCTTCAGAAAAATTTGAATGTATTTCCCCCCAGAAATACTATGTCAAAATCAGTGCTTTCCTGATGCATGTATTTACTGTATTTCTTTGTTACAGAAACTAATTTTAATACGGAAACAATGTATTTTTCCAGAAAAAAATATGTAAAAATGTGTGTTTGGGCTGAAACATGTATTTACAGTATTTCACTGTTAAAAAGATTATTCAGTTATATTCTGCTTGTATTCAACCTTTTTAGCGTTTACTCTTTTAGTGAAACTGAAAGTAAAACACATGAACACAAACTAGGAAGCACTGCGCACACTTGTCCAGAGCAGTGGGCTGCCCTATCCACAGCACCCGAGGAGCAGTTGGGGGTTAGGTGCCTTGCTCAAGGACACTTATGTCTTATGGTCACTAGGCTAGCTTGGTCTGGAAGTTTTTCATGGTAAAATTTAGACATTTTAGCTCCAGTGTAGAAAATGTAACTATAGTTTCTACCGATTTTCTGAGACATCCAAGCTAGCAAGAGAAAGACGTAACACTAAAGCAAATATCAACCAAACTCTGGGTGGTAGGCTGTGTCTGAAATCTGAAGGTAGCGCCCTTGATCCCTTCCTGCCTAAGTATGTGCCTTAGTAGGCAGCATTGAGATAAAGACAGATTATAACGTTTAAAACACACACAGTATGCATCATTACACTGCCAAAACACCGAGAGCTTGCTGCTAGCACAAAAAACTGACCAAACTGTGTTTTACAATGCAGATTTTATGTAAACAGATTTGGACACGACTTCTTGTCTTCCTGACTCAGAGTACAGCCTAAGGAGGCAGCATTTCTGACATTTCAGACACAGCCCTCATGAGCACAGTGGCTTATTTTGCTCTTAGTTTGCTGGCCTGAGCCTCAGCTCCACCTTCACTTCCCGTTGTCTTCAATTCATTTAGCTTGCTAAGCTAGCTGCCACAGCACAATCGGTTAGCATTTAGCTACTATGGCAACTTCAAATTCAAAACTCTTAAGGCCACAACCTCAGCCACTGACATGTCCCTTTCCGTACACCTACAAACATTTTAAAAGTGCTGTTGTTTTACGTCAGCAAGCTACAACTAGGCACCGGGAGATGGCGGGTTTGACAGTGAACCCGACCGGCGCTAGGACCCGGCGGGTCTTTTGTTTGGCTCACGGTGAATGGGGTCCTGTCCGTTTTAAAGAAATGATTTCCACTCTGGTCGCTACACACACTGTCAGACGAGATAGGGTTCAGGGCGAAGCCATCACTCACCCTCCGGTGTGGAAACGTCGGCCTTATCTATCCAAGTGTTCCAGCTCTGCCCTACAAACTCATCAAGGATAGAAATCCGCCGATCTAGGGCAGCCATTACTGTCCAGCCACCATCACTACAGCAGCGCAGTGGCGACGTCACTGCGCGCGTTCACGACGCACGGATTTCATTTGTGCTCAGACTGGAGTCCGTCAGCCTCAGAGCGTAGACACAGCTCTCCCAGCAACAGGACAGTCCAGTTACAGCAGACTCATATGTCATACAGTGTAAACAGCTCTCCCAGCAACAGGACAGTCCAGTTACAGCAGACTCATTTGTCATACAGTATAAACAGCTCTCCCAGCAACAGGACGGTCCAGTTACAGCAGACTCATATGTCATACAGTATAAAGAGCTCTCCCAGCAACAGGACAGTCCAGTAACAGCAGACTCATATGTCATACAGTGTAAACAGCTCTCCCAGCAACAGGACAGTCCAGTTTCAGAAGACTAATTTGTCATACAGTATAGCTCTCCCAGCAACAGGACAGTCCAGTAACAGCAGATTCATATGTCATACAGTATAAACAGCTCTCCCAGCAACAGGACAGTCCAGTTACAGCAGACTCATATGTCATACAGTATAAACAGCTCTCCCAGCA
>BRDA01007249.1:1093-12821 GCA_036984385.1 Crenuchus spilurus
CAGAGACCTACACATACACACTCATGCGAGGATGTGGCTCCTGGGTAATATTAGAAAGAACAGAGAAAGTGTCTGTTTTGTAATTCCGTCAGTATCTACTTTGTTTCCAGTTGGGGAAAAAAATATAAAATTTTATATATATATACTGTATATAGTAGTAGTAAATAGACTTGTTACATTAGCTTCTAATGTTTTCTTTTATGTATAATTAAATTTTTGAGGGTATACTTTTGTAACCTTTGGAAATTTCCCATGTATTATAGAAGAGGTTGTTCAATCAGTTCAGAACCTTCATTTACTATCTTATTGTTTCAGGGTGTTGGGGTCTTTGCAGAACTTTGAAGCCTTTTCTGAGGCCTTCCAGTGCCAGAGAGGAAAATCTATGAATCCGGAGGAGAAATGCAGAGTGTGGTAGCTCGACTTTAACTAAATATATGGTTTGCTTTCTTCTCTAAGGCAGCAGTTGGGAAATTCCTGACCTTTGTTTCATCTATGACTGCCTTAATGTTTTGTCTGTGAAAGAGACAAGAAAGATTATAATGGGTCCTCGGTGTAGGAGCGTACTCACACATACACATCCAGAGACGTGAGTATGAGGAGGACTTTTTATCAGAATGCTCAGTAAAGGTGGGGGTGTTAGAGATACAGGCTTTAAGTATCACCTATATCACCAATATCTGTCTGTTGGAAAATGTATTGGTGACCTGTTATCCTGTATTAATTCCAACATCTGAAGCTGGTAAGATAAACATATTTCATATTTCATAGCATTCTGACAAATGTATTTTTAAAGATTATGTAAATAGATAATAGCTTACTGTTGGCTTTAAGTGTGGCAAGCCCTTCAAAAATGTTACGCATTGCAAGAAGATCCTACCAGCCAAAAGCAAGAGACTTTGAAGCCCACTCGTTTTTTTTTTCTTGGTTGGAAAGGAAACCCAGAAAATATCTTATCTCTCTTGGCATAGATTAACCTTAAAAAGCATGTTGTGATGGAAAAAGACTACTTTTTGTTTTACTAAAGTGAGTAGCAAAGGGTACGTAGGGAAGGCAGCAGTGGTATCTTTTATCATAGCACTACAATAAATGATTAGAAATAAGTGACTATATATGAATATTGATTAGCTGTTAAATCAGGGCTTAGCCAAACGTAACGTGTAAATGTGAGCTGTATTTACCTCCATCACTTGGAACAATTACCTGAAGACTTTGAGACTGTTAAACTCACACTTTATTCATGTTTTATATACTTATGTGGGATACGATTTGTCACACAATACTTGTCGGCAGGATAAATAACTTAACTGTTAGTGACATTTGTTCGAGATGTAAGGCAGATAATTGAAAACTCAATGTGGACATTGATCATACACCCAATATCAGACTCACCCAACCAGTGTGAAATTAAGCACCTAAATTCATTGGTTTCTTTGTGTAGCAGGTTAGCATGGCATCCAGTCTAAACACTTAAGGCTAGTTGTTTTAAAATATACACTCTTCAGTATGCTGAGCATTTTTATAGGCTGACATAAAAATAAAAACAATGAAATCCTAATGTGTGGCCACAGTTAGTAAGGTGTGGGAACAAGATAATTAAATTGTGGCCACAACTTAGCATATGGGAAGAAGATCATACTAACAAATTATGTCCACAACTTAAAATGAATTAAACGTAACTATCTCTGTACAATAATGTTAAATTAGTACTAAATTAGTTAAATTAGAAGTAAATTAAACATTAAGGGTCTTTGGAAATTTGACTCACTGGCAGTTTAGTTTTTTTCTAATGACATTAATTTGTAAATCTATTCACCAACTACTACTAAACCCATCTACATACTGTTTTGGTGCAAGGCATTTTGATCTTAATTATGTAGATAAACATAACAAATAACTGGAAATCATTGAAGCTGTATTTTGAGCATTACTATCATAAGATTTAGGGGTGAAAAAATGATACACTTGAGCATCACAGTATGTCTGTGATACTGTATCAATTTTAAATGCTAGTTTACTTACAAAGATTGGTGGCAGACAGTGGTTAATTTTTGTGTGTTTAAACCCCTACCACAATCTTCAGCCATTATACTTTTCCACAGACAAGTAGCATAAGGGTGCACTGCTAACATTAGCTTTAGCAAACCTAATTTTTTCCAAAACTGAGTTTATAAAATCACATTCTCACCTTGCTAACAGCAGCACAATAAATCAAAAATCATAATCATGTCTGGTTTTGTTGTATTGTAATTTTTATTAATTTATTTTGAAATCCCAGCTAAGAAACAACAAATGTTTGCATATACCTATTAGAAAATAACCAATATACCATCACTGTATATGAAAAATTGACGTTACAATGAAAAATGAATGAAAAAACAGTGAAAGCCAGATCTGAAAAGCCATGCAATCAAAGGCAGTCTATAGATGCAAATCATAAGCATTACATCAAAATCAAGCTGGGGTCCAAAAAGAAAAATTAGTATAGCCAAAACTTCAGACCAGACTGCCCCACTGTAAGATACCCCACCCACTAGTCTGACCATGAAGCTGTTTGCTTGACATTTAATTAGGTGTAATTTATCACCGTAGCTGGAGTTGACTGGTATCTTTTGGAACATGCAAGTGCTCTAAAAATAACAAACACTGACTTTTTCATTGCGTGTCAAGCTGAGGTGTATTGGATGGGAGGGTGAGTGTCGCTTGAAGGACTTATCAGGCAGCTCCTGATCTCCTAAATTGATCGATTGTGGGGGGCCGTGAGCCACAGCATTGCAGCCAAGACGACAGCTCGCTCACATCTCTGAGATGGGCACTGCAGAGAGATAGGCTTCTCATTAGTGGAAGCGGTCAGGACCGGCTGCTGTTATTTTCCACCTTGATTAACCAGTAATGACAGCAGAACTAAACAGGACGGACAGAGGGAAGGGGAAAAAGAAACTCAGCCAGAACGAAAAGATCAAACAAGCTTTTGAGTGGCAGTGTAGGAGTAGAGGATTCTGAAAGCTTGGTACAGTCCAGTAAACAGAATGTGGAGGGGCTTTAAATCAGGTTGCCTTGGACATTGATCATGACTGTTATCTCTCATCATAGAGACTCTGATTAACAGAAAATTCATATCTGCCTTTGAAGCTTCATTGCTAGCCAATCTGTATAGAAACATAATGGCGTGTACTGTTTGTAGGAGATTCCTTGTACAGGGAATGCTCTGGATTGAACCACTGCAGATTTGAAAAATATCACCATAGGCAAGTAACAAATTTAGCCTGCTTTTATATGATGCACAGCAGTAGCTGAGTTGAGTATTAGTTGCATTTCAGTTGAACAGAATAAGGTCTGTAGCTTGACTATGAATATGGGATCAGAAACAGTGGACCTCATTCACCAACTATTCATAAGAAGAACTTTCTTCGTAACCTCTTATGCTCCTGGAAACTACCAGTTTTCAGTGAAGAATAACTCAACCAGTTTGCATTGATTTCAGTGTAGTAAGTGGGTAATACTCTGTAGAGTGCAATAAAAGACAGGAGCTTAAGAGGTAACCCAATTGCACCGTTTTCATGAAGATTCTGACACCAATGTTTTCTTTTTTGGGATTTGGTTTCTTTTAAAAGCAGCTTCTACACCGACTCAACAGTACAGTCTTTGAGTGCTGACATGGTTGTGCAAAAACAATTGGTTAATGAGTTTTCTTCAATTCTCCAGTTACAGGATAAAAAAAAAACAGTAATTAAAAACAAAACATGGAAAGATATTTGGTGAATGAGGGCCAATGCATGCATGCATATATATATATATATATATATATATAAAATGTAAACTGGACTGTACATGGCCTTAGCTTGACTGTACTGTACCTTAAGGCTATATACAGTATGTAGCCTTACATAATTGTCATGTATAGTCCAGTTTTATTCTTTGTGCAGCAGTAGCTGAGTTGGCTATTACTTGGAGTCGAGTTGGCTGGAATTCTGTAGCTTGAATATGAGAACTTAGATTTACTTCAGCTGGTTTACATTCACAAACTATAATTATAAATGCTATAAATATGGTGTGGGATATCATAGAAGAATGTACTTCTTTGGAAATTCAGACGGAAGCTTGACAAACTGTAATGGTTGTAATGGTCAGGGAAAACCGATGGTGTTCCATAATGTGTATATATTGCAGCCTTAAGTATTTGTCACGTATGGTCCAGTTTTTAGCCTTTGTTGATTTATTAATTGGCATTTGCATCATCATCCATTGCGTGTAGAAAGGTTAGAAACACTTTAAAGTTATGCAGATTGCTAGGAGTTGAACGTCGGACCTTTACAAAGATAGTGAGTTGAATTGTGTCCTCACAGTTCATGAGGAACATTTCTGTGCCACGGAGTGTTTTTAAGGGGCAAGGCTTGGGAAAGCAGGTTCGGAATCAGCTGTTTTGTACAATGTGAACCTTTTACTGTTATAAATATAGTCTATATTATGTAATTATATATTCAATAATATAGCTATTTCTATTGGTGAATGCTTACGCCACGTGTGTACTGTTATGTAAGAATTTTTTGGTGAATTTTCAGTGTCTTCTGTATATTCTATGATGGAGCTACTTTAGTACTGAAGATTTATTTGTAATGAGCTAAATGATTTTGCCAAGTAAAAGTACTACATATGCATGTTCAGTCATGCGTACCTACTAAGTGCATTAAAAGCCATTATGAAATGCCAAGAATTTACAGGACACAGTGACTCATGGTTTGGTTCAGCTAAGTTTATGACTTTGCAGTTCAATTGTAGTCAACAATTCCAGTTTACAGATGCTGCTATGTGAATACTTTTATATCTCTCCTCATTTTGTCAACACTGTGCAGAGTTGGTGAAAAAACACTTACAATACCAGTCAAAAGTTGAGTGACCCATTAAACTGAACGTTTTTCAACACGTACTGTACATCTGTTTTAAAGGACCGTTATTTTTCTAGTCATTTGGAGTGTATGATGAAATACACAAATGCTGCTGCCCCAGATACTCAATCCTCTGGTAGAAGGGTGAGGTAGAACAGTCACCCACAAATTGTTGCCAGTGAGTTCAAAAGGTTTAGTACAGCTGTATAACCCATTAGATGTTTAGCACATATTTTCCCACAAGGTACCATGAAACATGGGAAAATGGTGCATATGTGCTTTGAGTTAGCATTAGCGCTATAGCGCTTATTTCACTAATGTTGAACAAGATAACCTTTCTTTTTTAAAGACATACTCTACTTGCAAAAGGCTTACACAAATCTATTGTTTATAGACTAATATCTCCTATTCTAGTGATTAATAGTGTTTATTGAGGTTGTTTATGGACTAATATCTCCTATTCTAGTGATTAATAGTGTTTATTGAGATTGTTTATGGACTAATATCTCCTATCCTCATGAATAGACCATTCAATGAGGTTGTTTACAGACTATTGTCTTCATGTCCCATGACTGGATTGTGTAAAATATGTGCTAACATCTGCACTAAAGCTTATAAACTCATTGTCAACAACTTGTGGGAGACACCAAAACTGAGCTAAAAAGTGACTCCTAGCTCAGCCTTATCACAGACGTTTGAGTGTCTGGAGCATTTGTGGATTTTATCATAGTTTTAAAACAGAGCAGTATGTGTTATCATGGGAATCTCTGGGTGGACCAAAACATTTGACTGGTAATGTATATACTTATAAACTTTAATGTTATGGCTGTTCTGTCTCATCTGTGGATTTACTGAAACCATGTTACTCACTTTAAAACTGAATGTGTGTAATTACAATGTTCTGCTGTTCTGCCACTAATGATTATTCAAAGCTAAATTAAATGGACAAACTGAGAAATATTTAAGATTGAGAAAATAAGTTCTGACCTTATTGTCACTTTTCATGTATATGGCTCTGAATAAAGACTTAAATGATCTAATCATTTTGCTATACTGTTTATTTTGGAATATATCATCATCTGAGATGTTTTTGAGTCAATCATCCTAACAAGTGGCTCATTTGTTGTACATGCATTTCACTGACCGATCAGCACTTGATAAAACATTGCAATCCAAAGACTCACAGGATCACAAAAACAGTGTAAAAAATGTTCTTTAAAAGATGTGATTCACATGGAATTTTCACATTAGCACAAATCCAGTAGATCTGGTATTAAACAGGAATAAACTGAGGTAATATTAACAAAATCAACAACTGGCTGGATGTTGTATTTGCTGTTATGAAGCAAAAATTGTTCAAGAATTTGCTTTAGAATACATGAAGATAAAAACATCTTAAAGTTGACTACTGTCCTGCTTTGGTCTGCACAAAGGATTAGTGTTGTACTGAGGAAACCTTTGATTTTCTAATTAAAAGTTTTTAGTGTTTCAGTGAATGTAATTAAAAAAGTGCACCAGAAAAGTGGAGAAATATCAGTGACATGATACATTTTATACTATATACCCATGAGCCAAAACATTAAGACCAAAAGCTAATATCCTATCAGTTCTCTTTGTGTCATCAAAACACTTTTGACCCAAGTCATAGACTCTACAAGACCTCTGAAGGTTGTATCTGGCACCAAAATGTTAGAAACAGAACCTTTAAAGTTGTGAGAGGAAACTGTCATGGTTTTGACTTATTCCAGCACATTTCATATGATCATGTTAACAATTTGCAGTCTGATGTCAGTAACTACTGACCACTGCTGACCTGGAACATCTCACAAGCCTCGCTGTTTCAGAGATAATCCCACAGTCTGAAGATTAAAATTTGGCTTTTGTCAGAGTTTCTCAGGTCTTCACATTTGTCCACTTCTTCCATATCCAACATGTTGTCTACAAGAACCAACTGTTCTCTTACCACCTAATATCTCAAGCAATTAGCATTGTTATTAGATAATCAATGTTTGGTTTGGTGTCAAATGTGCATGGTTTTATATAAATGAAGAGACCACTCCAATCATCAGACCTCAACTTCGTTGAACAGTAATGAAAAGGCTTGTGGAGAGCGTGCCAAATAAGGCTTATTCTACCAGAATACTGATTTATGACCTGTTAAGTTAAAACATTATTATTGTGTTGTTTAAAAATGCATTAAACAAGTTCTGAAAACTGCAACTTTTGGTTCTTTTGATCCTGTTGTTAATTTACATGAAAATGACAAAATAACATTGTTATGAATTGGCACCACAATGATTAGTGTTGCAAGCCAAGGAAAACAATCATTGGTGTACAGTACAGTCCAGTGAAGACGGGGTCCAGATGTCTGAAAGACGACCATTCTTTATCTTGTACAGACGTCATCACTGCACTAAAAAAAGAGAGAAGTATAAAAATAAGGAAAATAAAGTTTGTAAAATGTATAGTAGGTGTCCAAAGAAAATGTATGTCAGACACTGAAGCATTTAAAATCTTTGATGTAACGTGAGCTACATTTTCTAATAACATTTTTGAATATACATTCATTCAAGTACCTTGTGGCTGATATAGGTGGGGGGAACCAGCATGTCGGTTTATTATTGCTCACATTTGTCAGCCATGTGAGGGTAACTACAGCACATCCTTCCGTGTCCAAATCCAGCAGACAGGAAATGGCAATGTAGCAAAATGTCAAAAGCAGCAAAACAGCGGGTGGTGCTCTTTTATAAGTAAATAAGGCCAATGCCGTGTCCTGTTTTTCACAGGGTGCTTATGCAATGATGGTTGCTGTTTTAATCTTGGCTGACTCAAACTGTTTATTTAATAAGAGAGTATGTGGTTTGTATAGAACGTACTGCGTGTGAAGAACCTAAAATAGCAACATTCAACTGCACCTTTGAGTACCCAGGCCCATGATGTCTTGATAACAATGTAGCTCTGAAAGGTGTTCATTTCTATCCAAATATACATGATTCAGTTAGAGATGCAAAAAGGGATTTGGTTTAAAGATGTCATTTGTAAGGTAAGTTGTGGGAGTGGACCACGTCTGACATTGGTTGCTGGTGACTTATGTAATTCTCATGAATTAATGCCAATTCTGGAGCTTTAGCACAGTGGTTCTTTACAAAAACTAATCCAAAATAAGACCAAATGTGACCCATTTAGGACAGGTGGGAAATTAAACAAATCCAAGATTAAAAGCTAAATGTGAGATGCAACTGTGAGAGCTTTATACCCTTCATCAGGTGTCTTAGCAATGGATGCACCTTAAAATAACTGAATTCGCTATGTTACTATGATGCTATGTTACTATGATGCTATGTTACTGCTACACGGTTACTAAGTGATTTCTCAGTGGTTGCTAGGCTGTTGCTATGTGTTTGCTAGAGTGTTTCGACATGGTTGCTAAGTGGATGTTAGGCTGTTACTACATGGTTGCTAGACTGTTGCTATGTGGTGGCTAAGTGGTTACTAGGCTGTTGCTACGTGGTTGCTAACTGGATGTTAGGCTGTTGCTACATGGTTGCTATGCAGCTGCTAGGCTGTTGCTATGTGGTGGCTATGTGGTTACTAGGCTGTTGCAAGGCAGCTGCTACATAGTTGCTAAGTAGTTGCTAGGGGGCTACTGTTAAGTCAGTCTGAATTAAAAGCACATTAATAAATCAACACTTTGTCTACTGTTCTTGACCTTGGAGTGTAAACTCATTTCTAGAGCATTTACCACCAATTCTGTATTACTGTCCAGTAAAAGAAAAAACACAATGAACCAAGATACAAATCAACCTGCTGTGGGTCTGCTCCTAATGTGTTAAAGTTGTTGCTATATACTGTGTGTGTGTGTGTGTGTGTGTGTGTTATATATATATATATATATATATATATATATATATATATATATATGCACACATATACAGACATACATACACACAAACACACACTACACTGGATTAAATACATTTGTTAATTGCTAGGTATAAGGAACATATAGGGAAATGTCCAAAATTGTGCTGAACTGTGGTTACCACTGGTAAAGACTGTTTGCTGGGCCCTTTCCTTCCTGTACGATGGGTTGGGAAAAAGGCTGAGAGTCCCCAAGGGCTTAAAGGGCGGGTCCGCATGTCAGAGTACAGTCAGGGGAGATCCGTTACTGCTGATCTGCTCTGAGATAGGGCCTTCTGAGTGACACCATGTTTACACAGAATAGTTCATCAATAGGCGGATGCATTAAAACACAATGTGTCTACATCTTAAGTCACTGCTGTATATGTAATGTAGTAATGTGAAGTACAGGACATGTAAAAAAAAAAAAAAAAACACTTCTCATTGTTATTCTGAACTTTTTCCTCAATTTTAGTAACATTTAACTCAAAGTTCTATAACTTTTGACTACTTTGTAATGTCCAAATTTAGCTTAGATTTTTATTGTTTATTAGCAGTTATGTTATTTACTAAAAATATAAAATGTAAAAGTGGACTTGGATCTTCTTGTAAAGAGTTTTACTGGTCAAGTTTTTTTTTTATTATGCACGCATGTGTGATCAGAATTGGATCTTTTTTTTTTTCAAAGCAATTTTATTTTTGGCAGATTTTGTTCCAGCTTTATAACTAACATGAGCAGGTAAATTCACTCATGTTGTCCCATAATTATGTATAACTCGTGCTGTCAGTTGCTTCTTGCTTACAATATTGTACTATATGTTCTCTGATTCTGATTGTCCAGTGAAAGAGCACATTGTTATTGGTATATATGTAAAACTCGGTCAAAAAAACTAATTATAAATTCTGTGCCCCTAGAAAAATCTGATATGCTTGTATTAGCAGTAACAACAAACTCTGGAAATACAGTTGCAAGAAAATGTATGTGAACCTTTTGGGAGTACTTGGATTTCTGCATCAATTGGTCATTAAATGTGTTCTGATCTTCATCCAAGTCACAACACTAGACAAACAGTCTGCTTACACTAATACTGTACAAAAAATTATACGTTTTTTTGAACAAAACAAACATTCACAGTGCAGGGTGGAAAAAATATGTGAACTTTTGGATTTAATGACAAGTTGACCCTATTTTAGCAGCAATAACCTCAACCAAACGTTTCCTGTAGTTACAGATCAGACCTGCACAATGGTCAGGAGGAATTTTGGACCATTCTTGCGATATCTGATGTGAATCGCTCTTTTGAGGTCATGCCACAGAATTTCAATCACATACTTTTTCTTGCAACTGTACAATGCTAAAATTGCTCATGCATACAATGTTATTTACTTAAAGATTGTTTTGAAATATCACAAAATAATAAAACAAAAATTACTTTAGAACTACACAGTAAATATGCCAGTGTTAAATCAACACTATTAGAGTTAAATTAACTCTAATAGTGTTGATTTAACACTGGCAGATTTACTGTGTACATGTCCGATAAGCAGTACATATTGTAAATTGTCTGTTTGGTGAACAAACAGATATTAGGTGAGGCGAGGAAAGGAAACTGACACTAAAATTGAACAAATTATCATCCTGCTAACAGCATGCTTTCACTCATGTGCAAAAGTTAGTTAGTAGAGTTACCCATGGTCAAAGTCAACTGTTTTATTGATGATTCAAGTTCTACAGAGAAAATAACTTTTTTATGCACATTTACTGAATGTAACATTTTAGAACAAGATCAAATGTAAAATATAATCTCTGGAAAAAATGAAAGATTTAAACAAATTTTTGCAATGTGTTAAATTCAGAAATTCACTTCAAAATCAAAATGATGCGTCATTCTACCAGGGGTGTCCAAACTTTTGAACAAGACTGTAAATCATCACCCATTTACCTCAAATCATGTTGAGTTGTTAAGTAATAAGTAAATTAAGTAACACTGTTATCTGCTACTGTTTTGTATTGTATATGTCAATTGTACTTGCACTTCTGGATTGTTAGCACTTCTCGTGTTACACCGTGGTCTTGGTACTTGTACATTGAAATGACAAGAAACTTTCAATTCACATGACTCCCTAAAAAAAATACCACAACACTGCTATCATGGTAGTGTAACATCATTCCACCATGATAGTTTTACCCTGTACAGTGCCACAAAAATGATAATGGCACAAAAATATACCATTGTTAAATATGTTTTTGGACAGTACCATGATTGTATAGTGCCATGGAGTGCAAATGTAAAGTAGTAAAGTACCAAACATAAATTTGACCAGGAAAACTATATTTCTACTGAAGCATCTCCTTTTCAGTCAGTAATCTTCTACATCTCAGCGAGCTGACACACATTCATTACCTCAGACTAAATAGTGGACATAAGCAGCCCATGTCAGTAACGTCTCACATCAAACGTGGTATGATATGTTGATCTCAACATCCACAACAAAAGACTCCACAATAACTGACGCATGAGACTGAAATAGCTGCCCAGGGAAAAGCAGAAAAAAACTGAGGAATGTTGAGGCTGATGAATATCTGCATCTACCATTTCAATGCCTCAAATCTTTATTCCTCCCTACTATCATTAAGCTGGTTCATAACACCAAAAAGCTTTTAAAGTGAAGATTCAAATGGCACCTACAATACCAACTGTTTTAGAAAACCCCAATTTTCCCAGTTTTGTATGTAAAATGATTGAGTTTAATGTCTCATTGCTCTAAAATGTGTCTAAACTTTGGACACAAAGTAGCACCTTTGTCAGATATAACACCTGAACACACTCGTGACATTCTTTCTATTTCCATTGAGGAAAATAAGTATTTGAACACCCTGCGAATTTGCAAGTTCTCCCACTTAGAAATCATGGAGGGGTCTGAAATGTTCATCTTAGGTGCAT
>BRDA01007250.1:0-34238 GCA_036984385.1 Crenuchus spilurus
ACAATACTACAACTAAACAGCAACAATACCATCTGTAAACAACAATACTACCACTAAACAACAGCAATACCATCTGTAAACAACAATACTACAACTAAACAGCAACAATACCATCTGTAAACAACAATACTACAACTAAACAACAATACATGAGTAAATATGAATAGCAAACAACACCAGTAAACAATTCCACCAAATAGGAATCAACAATACAAAGCAACAAATATCAGTAAATAACAACCGTACCAACAACAAACAACAAATAAACCATATGACCACCAGTAATAGTAAGAGTGTGGTGTAGTAAAAGTGTGAGAGAGTCCAGTCTGACCTGAGCAGCTGCAGAGCTGCGTGTGAACTCCTCACTGTCTGATTTAGAAGAACCTTCTCGATCATCTACCACCAGATCCATCGGCATCTTCCCCTTCAGACAGCTGATATACCGCTGACAGAAGTTATCACACAGCTCGTGAACCTGCAGGAGAACCAGCCGTGTCAACAAGCCAAACAGCCAACAGACACATACAGATGTTTGTAATAAGAATAATAATCAGTAAAAAGACTTTCTCACCTTTTCTAATTCTAGTAGATGAAATCGTAGCACTTGTATTGACTGCACCATCTATTAAGATTACAAACATAAATGACACATTTTTAATCATTTGACTTTAGAATACATACATAAATAAATAAACACACATGCATATAAATGCATACATAAATACATGTACATAAATACAACAATAACCATACATGTACATATATACAACAATAAACATACATTTACATATATACATAAATAAACATGCATGTACATAAATACAACAATAAACATATGTGTACATAAATACACACATAAATAAACATACATATACATATATAAAACAAACATACATGTACGTAAATACACACAAACATACATGTACATAAATACAATAATAAGTATATGTATGCATAAATACACACAAGCAAACACATGT
The DNA here is from genome assembly GCA_036984385.1 of Crenuchus spilurus. Taxonomy (NCBI): domain Eukaryota; kingdom Metazoa; phylum Chordata; class Actinopteri; order Characiformes; family Crenuchidae; genus Crenuchus; species Crenuchus spilurus. The sequence goes on from BRDA01007250.1 coordinate 981, forward strand.
ATATATATATAAACATACATGCAAATAAATACACACAAACATACATGCACATATATACATAAATAAACATACATGCACATATATACATAAATAAACATACATGTTTTATCTACAGTTTTTAATGAATAACTCACCAGATTATCCAGATCTGGATTAGACTGAAAATAAGGCTTCTCTGCTCTTATCTACAACAGACATAACAGACAAAATCAGAATAAATCAGACTGCAGTCTAATTACACATGTGTTATAAATGTCTTATGAATGTGTTATAAATGTGTTATTATAAGTGTGGGAATATTTGGCTCTGATTCAGCACCTGTTTAAGATATTTTTTCTCACCTGTTTGGAAAAGATGGTGAGATCTTCATCAAAGGAAGATGAGGAGCAAACATCACCCCCGAGTCCACCCTCTCGAGGAGTGCAGGTGGCCAGTTCACACTTCTCAAAGACCAGTGCCAGCAAAGGAAACAGAGGATGACTGAAAACACACACATCGAGGTCAGAAAGAAAATCTTGAAAACTGGAAACATATTTTTGGAAATTGTATGGTATACTTTATATAAGGGACATGCACTTTTAAATCACATTTTTATAGTTTTTAACTTAAATTAGTTAATAAAACTTAATAGTCTACTTCTACCTCTGATAATAAATGAACATCAAAATAAATCAAAACTTTTCTGTACAAGACTGCAGTCTTTCAATTTCTTTTCTTTTTTATTTTCTTTTTTATAAGTATTAAAGCCATATCTTTTGTCTTGACTTTTGTACACACCTGTATATAGTTTATATGCAGATATACTTTAATCGGTGGCAGCTGGTGAACAATATTCTATGTGGGACTGTTTGAGTCATATTTCAGTCAGTTTCCGCAGCCTTCCCAATATAAATAACACAAACTGTTTAACTATTTAACTGCCATTAAAGACTAACTTTCATTAAATGTAAATGTGTAAAGATATAAAGTACAGTATGTATCATTACATTACCAACTGAGTCAGAAACATATATAACAAAATTAACAAAAACACTAAATATTCACATTTCTAGCGTCTGTATTACATGTCAATAATGTCAGACATTCCTAAAACCACTGAGGCAACAGACTGGAGGAGGCTCATTGGCTAAATTTCTGTTCCTATGTTCCTATATTTTGTGTTAGCAGGTCTGTGATTGGCTGCAGATTTGAGGACGCTTATTGGCTAACTTTTGGTTGCTATTGGTTTATCTTGTATCAGCAGGTCAGTGATTGGCTGCTGCTTCTCTGACTGGAAGATATTTCTGTCCAATCAGAAGAGCAAGAAAAGGAACTAGGAAGCTAATTTTCCCCAATATATTTGATATATTGTTATTGTGCATATTTAACACATACACACTAAAATAGAAGAAATTGATTATTTAAAAAAAAAAAAATATATATATATATATATTTTTTTTTTTTTTTTTTTTTTAAACGTTCAATAATGGAGGGTGGCAACCTAGTGCCCCCTGTTGGTTAACCGCCACTGAATTTAATTATACTTTAAATGAATGAACTATGAGACAATTAAGTATAGATCTGTACTTAAGAGTGTACAAAGTGTACTAGGGCTGAACCTTATTGAGGTGCAATAGAGTACCTTTCCATTGTTGTACCAATGGATGTACCCAAAAAGGCGAAAATGTACCTTTGAGGGTATGAAAAGTGTACCTTTGAGTAAGACAGTACTTATACCATACCTCTGATTTTAGTGTGTTATTAGTGTGTAATAGAGTTATAATCGTGTTATTAATGTGTAATAGAGAGTTATAAAGATGGTATTAGTGTATATTAAGGAGTCTGTACCCGTAGATCGCGTCTTTGTCTCTCCGGAGCGCCTCAGAGGCGGATAGAGGAGCTCCAAGAGCGGACCGGACCGCGGAGAACTCTGGGTACAGAGAGTCCGGAGGGTACAGCGGGTCCGGATACTGACAATAAACACAATTACCAAGAGCTATTAATAATAATCATCATCATCATCGTCATCATCATCATTTATAATATACGTGTCCAGGTACTGTAGAATTATAATACAGTGATTAACCAAGGCAGGTGTTTGATTATATAAATAACACTTCACTTATATAGGTAGAAAATTGTAAAGAGTTAAACCGTCACATTCACAACATCAACACTTTCTGGATTAATGTTATCTGTGTTAATATTTCTGTGTTTCTGAGTGAAATAAACACAAACTGTCCAGAGAAAACGATTTAAAAACCCTAAACAGTACTGAGAACACAGGACTGAAAAACATGAAATAATTTAAAAGTAAATAACAACAACAACAACAACAACAAGAACAAACAATACCGAGAGAGCAGCCGGACAAAAGATTCTCCACAATAACCAGAGAAACACAGTCAGAGGAGCAAAGAAACAACAAATAAACAAATAAACACTTCACCGTTACAGCCAATAAAATCACAAAACACCAGAAACAAACACAACCGCGTATCAAGGGATTAACTTAAACTGCATCTGAAAATAAGTCCATCTACAGACAATAAACCTGAATTTATCTTAAATATGAGATAAATGCGACTTTACTATATGAGCTGATATCTGCACAGTCCAGTTTCTATGTATTTAGTAAATGTAACACACATTAACGACCGTGTCCATAATTTTTAGCTCGGACACAAACTGCACTTCAGGGAAGAGGGCGAATTAAAATCAAGTTTTAATTTAATGTTTAATTGCTAAAATTAATTTCACATATAAAATCAGTAAATCATAGTAACCATACAATAACGTAAATTGAATGTACCGGACAGCCATATATTTAAACGAAGCAAAATCATTACAACATATCTATCTATCTATCTATCTATCTATCTATCTATCTATCTATCTATCTATCTATCTATCTATCTATCCATCTGTCTATCTATCTATCTACTTTGTGTGTAAAGTTTATTTGACTGAATTGAATTATATTTTATATATATATATATATATATATATATATATATATATATATATATATATATATATATATATATATATATAAACAGTTTATTTTATTTATATTTATATTCATTACACATAAAATGACATGTTTCAAGGCATTTTTATTTTAATGTTGAAACTGTTTGAATAGTAATTTACTCCAAATGAAATATTCTAATAATATAGAATTCTGATTTTCATCAGCTAAGTCATACTGATCAACAGTAAAAGATAAAAAGAGCAAAGTTTTAAGAATAAAAAACAAGATATTTTGGAAAATTCTAATCAAGTAGTCATGGTAGATTGAGTGTTATACCAAATATTTAAATCTCTTCATGATCGTTGACTCTACATGGATTTGTGTTTTCACCCTTTTTTCTACAATTGTTCAGTAATAATCAGTGATGGGCAAATTGTTGCTCAAATCTTTATTATTTATTACTAATATAATTTAAAGTGATTTGTTGTTAGGATCATTAAATGCTTCACATTTGCGATTATATACATACGCTCAACAAAAAAATGGTTCTTAGAATTTTGGACGCTTAAAGATCTTGGAATGTTTTGAGGAACCCTGTAAAAAGTTTATACTATTTTTATAAACGCTTCTACAATAAACTGTGAACTGAATTGAATATTAGACAACATGTTTATGCTATTATTAATATATGAATATTCGGTTAACAGGACGTTTAATGAACTTAATATTTCATTAATATTTCATAAAGGTCTTTTTTGCATTTTAAAGCAATCGTTTTCAGCCATTCTAAAATCTAAAATCATATTCTACAGGAATTAATAAAAAACAAAATTTACACATATAACAAATGGTTCTTTGATCTGACAGTTGCCTTTAAGAAAGAACCCTTGAAGAACATTGTTTATTAACTGTGTAGCTGAACTCTTAAAATCTCATTTCTGTCTGGAATTGTTAGCATAATGTATGCTTATAAAATAAAGACATTAAAATAAAGTTTATTTTAGTAATAATGCTGGATGAGATAAACAGGGCTAAGAGGTGCTTGTGTTAAATCATGTGCAGATAGGACATCATATTGGATTTTCTTTAAAAGTACATTCTAATATAATGATAATGACTAAACCTTACTGAGGCAAAAATAAAATGATAAACTGATCAAATATTTCTATTTAAATGATGTTGACTGGAAATAAACAAAGAACCGAAAGCTGGACAAGATGCACAAAATAATCCAGCATAATTAAAGCATGTATTAACTCCTAACTTCAAACGTGCCAAAATGTTTATTTATTCATCTTAAGTAATTGTAAACTGTTAAAAAAATGTCAAATCTACTGCAACAAAGCTGTAATAAAAAATTATGTAAAAACTGTACTCTAATTTTTTATTTTAAAAAATAAGGTATATACTGTACTGTAAAAAGCCATTTAAAATAAAACCCTGTAGTGCAGAAACCTGCTGTAAAAACGACACTTTAAAAATAATGTAAACTGTAGTGTAACAAAACTTTACTGTAAAAATCGGTACTGTAAAAAAACAACATAAATGCATGCGTATCAGGGTTGAATTAAGCCTTAAATTAGCCCTGGTGTTAATTAACAGGCCCGCCAGGTTTAACATTATGGTAATTCCTTCTCTATTCGCTGTAATCGCAAATTATGCGCTAATCCCAAATGATACAGGTGCTAATCCGCTACAGCCAATTCCACACTAGCGCACTTAATCCGAGTCTAGGATACATATAATCCAGCATCGCCTTTAGTCCAGGACGTTTCCTCTGTACGTTTCCGGGGTTATAGATAACATTTTCCAAGTATGTCTGTCTTTACGCACCCGTTGCGCCATGAGCTCGAGGCTGCTACCGCGTGCCGCTTCGTCCGAGCCTGGCCTTCACACACACACACACCCACACACACACTCACTCACACACACGCACACACACACTACATGGGGCTGTAGTCCCGATCGTGGCTCGTGGGTTCCTCAAAAGGAGCAACAGCATAATCCACTAAGAGTTTCTGGAAGGCTTTGGGGCAGAAGGCCGGTCAGTGCTGAAATGCCCCCTCTGCCCCCCCTCCTCCTCCTCTTTTATTTTTGGGCCGCAGGTATTGATCAGTATCGATCAGTGGAGTGATCACCAGTGTCCATAAACTCCAGATAAAGCTCCATTCCCGTCTGCGATGCGATCACTCCTGTTCTTAACGCAACAGCCAGCTCTGAGCTCAACAGAGGAGGAGGTGGAGGAGACGGAGGAGGGAGGGGTGTTTGGAGGCCTTAAAGGAGCCGCAGCAAATGGTCCATGTATGTGTAAATGTGTGACAGCAGCAAGAACATCTCGCATGTTTACAAAATAACTGTAAAAAGAGGATTTCTTGTGTATTTTTGCTGTGTTCACACACAAATCCAGTTTATCTGCAAATCAGGTTGGAATCAGTTCATTTTAGTGAATTAAGTCTGAACAGCTTTAGACAAAAAAAATTAATGGGACATCATTTCAAGTATTTCCACAAGTGCAGGGTTAAATACCATTTACAGGAGGTGATGTATAATGTAATATTTATTTGTATTATATTTCAAGAGGTAAAACCCAGGTCTAGTACAGCAACATATGGACCATGTGTGTAAAAATGTGACAGCAGAAACATTTTACATGTTTATAAGTTAACTGTAAAAAAGGGGATTGTGATTTTTTTCAGCGTGCACACACCATCTTAATCCAGTTTATATGCAAATCAGTTTTTATTAATTAAGTCTAAACAGCTTGGTAATGGGACAAGGTTTCAAGTAAGTTTCAAATGTGATGGTTTTAATAAAGGATTCAATTCCATTCACATATGAGGATTTTGTGTTAGGTGATTCATATTTTTTTTCAATTACCATTCAAATCACATTTCAGGAAGTGATATAATTTATCATTTGCAGGTCAAGTTTCTGACAGAAACTAGTCTAAATAAAAATCTAATTCTGAAAACTCAAAAAGCATTAACGTATACAACTTGAAACTATTTCCCATTTCTGGAGGAGCATGATTGGCTGTGAGGTGATGTTTCATAAAATCACAACAGCTGGAAAGTGTAGTCAGCAGCCTGAAATATGAATCGGTTCAGATTTCTGGATGTGTTTTAAGTTCAGATCAGATTTCAAATTTTTTCATTCCCTCTCATGTCTCTTATATCATCCAGTCTAAGTCTGGAACATTTACAGGGGAAGTTCACCTGAATTCACATTGAAGCACAGCTTACTTATCTATATGTTCACTGATTTTGTAGATATCACAAAATCTATACATAAATAATAATAAAAATAACAACAACAACAACAACAATACTAAATATTATTATTATTATTATTATTATTATTATTATTATTATTATTATTATTATTATTACTAAAACAAAACAGTAAAAAACAAATAACATTTGTTGAGGAATCACTAAATTTAGACAAATCAATGATATTTTTTACCCTGGAGTGGCTGAATTATTTATGTAATGGACATAAATAAATAAATAAGTATGTATGTATGTATGTAAGAGAATTCAGATGGCATCTAATTAATTTGCACACACAGAAGGAAAAACTGCTCAAATCTGCCATGTGGTGAACTTCTCCTTTAACTGGTTTTTTGAAATCTATTACCTAAAATTTTTTTCAAAAACTGAAGAGAGTAAAAATAGTGTTTGCAGATAGGAACACATGGAATCATGTAGTAAACTTAAAAGTGTTAAACAAAATATGTTTTAGATTTTAGATTCTTCAAAGTAGACACACAACTGATGGCCTCAAACACATTAAGAGGGCATGAAATGCAAGTCAATAACTCTTGACAAGTCATAGCTGAAAGCCATTCCAGGTGACTACCTCATAAAGCTGACTGAGAAAATGCCAAGAAAGCCGGCATCTGAGCAAGAGGTGCCTACTGTGAAGAATGTAAAATATAAAACATATTCTGGTTTGTTTAACACTTTTTGTTTACTATTGTTTAATACTTTTTTGTTATGTATTTCTTCATAGTTTGGATGACTTTAGTATTAATCTACAATGCAGACCATTTTTAAATCATTAAAAACCACTGAATGTCCAGAAGGCGTGTCCAAACTTTTGACTGGTACTGTAAATGTATTTATAAGGTATACATATATACAGTTCTGTCTCAAATTTGAAATAAGGCAAAATTCCTACTTAACGTAGTGCCTGAATACTATATAGTGTAAATGTTACATTACAATCTGGAATTACAACAAAACCCAACTAATAAGATCATTAAAAATAGAAATGGTTAGGAAAAAGTTATGAAATTATAGATCTGATATTCCTCATCAACTCTACAAGGCTACATACTGGTCATGTGACTTAGGAAGCTCTCTTTTTGATAGTTATCCCAAAATCCAAGTCAATTCAACACAAAGTTTATTCTCAATACACAGTCGCCCCCTACTGGTACAAATGAACGCTGCACAATACGTCTATATTTCTGAATTTTTCTCTCTTCTTTCTGTCTTAATTCAAACATTAATTAAGCATCAATTACTTCAGTGTGTAAACGAGAACATTAATGAACAAACAACATCAGTACATAAACAGGCAATAATATTTAAAATACCACAATATCATAATAATATAAGAACAAGTCTTCATATATGGAAAAGCTTCAGATATAAGACCTGAACGGTTAATGCTATAATTTGATTGACTGCTGAATGCTGAGCTTTGATTGGCTAAATGAATTCTAGAATTGGGTTGAATGCAGTAATCTGATTGGCTTGCAAGCATTACCTAATTGATTGGCTAATGAAAACATGTGTTTTGATTGGCTAGTTGAATGCTACCAGATGCTCTGGTTTGCTGAATCCTACCTGGCTTTGGTTAGTAGCCACTGAGCTCTGATTGGCTAGTTGAATTCTGCACTTCAATTGCTCACTGAATGCTAATATCAGATTGGCTAATTCAATCCAGTTCACCATCAAAAATATTTCAACCACACACATTACTATTTGCCAAATGAAGCTTAATACTACCTCTATAGACAGCCACAGGGTTGTACTTAAGAGATCCGTGACTTTTCAGTAGTTACTGTTTATTTAATCATCATTTCTGCACTGCTAGAGCTGCCTGGTCAACCGTAAGTGCTGTCAGGTGATATTAGCACAATGGCTGCATCATGCCCAAGCAGACTAAGTGTCTGCTTAAAACCCCTTTGGCCACCAGAGGGCCCTAAAGACCTTGACCTTTTGTGATATATCATTCATACAAAACTGCAATGTTATGTTAACAGGTTGGCAAGCTAATGCTAATTGATGTCTCTGTCAGACTGGACATCATGTTCAACACTAGGTTACAATGGTGCAAACTGGAGGGTTCCACATCAGCTTGGCAGTTGTTGGGGTTGTGGGCAGTCTTGGTCACTTATGGAGGTAGCTTTGTAGCACTTATGGAGGGGTCATGGGTACCCGCTCAGCCCCCAAATTTGCACCCTTCTTCTCTTTATTCAGCTTTATAAGTGTTATGTCAATTTAGTCAGTTGTACACATAGTACAGCTCCGTGTTTATTTGTGGACTGTTGTAACACTGTATGCACAAAAATACAGTGTAGAGCTTTGTTACCAACTCATTGCTAACAATGGCTAGCAGTAGCAATGGCACCAGAAAAGCATAAATGTACTTCTATGTGAAACCTGTCAACTCAGACATGACGTCACTTCCGCTGTAAATAGAATGCAGTATTACGTACCTCAGCTGTACAAAAGACTTTTCACTTCAGAATTATGTTATTTTTGTGAATTGTGTCCATTAATGGAACTGATATAGTAGATAAAAAATGTAGTAATAATTTTATAAGGCAGCTACTAACTCATAAAACCACTTCAACAGTACTTTTTCAGTGGTCAACTCAGCAACGACAAAATAGCCATTCAATCTGGACTCTTCCTTAAAAATATGTTCTAAACAACAAAATGAAAGAGCTGCTCTATAAAATATTGCACAGATGCTACCCTGTTAATGGAACTTTGAGTAAATTTCTAGATGTGAGTGATGTTTGTTCTTTTTGTAAGGGGACTACAGAAACCATTGAGCATTTATTTTTTTCTTGTGTATTTTCTTATTCTTTTTGGGTAGATCTTTTCTTAGACTTGAAGAAAAAGTTTGGCAGAGAAATTCCTCTTAAAAGTCGATATATTTTATTACATTTTGATGACCTTTTATTTAACCTTGATGAGCGCTTTATAACAAACCTAATTATAATAATAGCTAAATATTATATTCATACGGTGAAATATGCTGGAAAAACACCCTCATACTTAACCTTTGTACACACAGATTTTTCTAATTATATATCCACAATAATTAACTTACATCGGCAGCAAAATATGAAACTGTGTAAAACTATTACTGTCTTAAAGATGTTTAAGTTTATTTAAATTCCCATTGGTATTCTATTTTATTTTAATTTTTTTAAATTATTTTTTGTTTACATTTTCTTTTCTTATCTCGATGTTTATTTTCCTAATTTGTTGTTTACATATTATACTGTAACCTTACCCTTTATTAAACCTGTTAAAAAATAAAAAATAAAAATAAATAAAATAAAATAAACAAGAGGGAAAAAAAAACTCAGCTGTCAAAATGACCTCCACATATCACCTATCACCGCCATAGTTCCTGCTCCTATAGTTTTTATAAGAATTTTTGTAGAATAACTATTTAATTTAAGAATAATTTACATTTAAAAATCATATTAATGCTTGCCCTGCTGTAACTATGTAAAAGTCTACCATCTTCAAACATAAGCTGCACCATGTTGCATTGTGGGACGACTGAGGAAGCATTAAGAATTGAGATAGATTTCTTCATATTGTGACGTAAAATGCTGTCTGTAGGCCTCACTAGGTATTCAGACACACCAGTTACTTATATTTTGGTTACATTTTCATAAATGCTGATAACATTTGCAAAATGTTTAGATAGAAACCCGGCCAGTGGAAAAGAATAAATCACAGATTTTCTTCAGTGATTGTTCTATGTCTTATGGAAGTCATTAAGCGACATCTCGAGGCCTGGATGTATCAGGAAATCTGTACAAAACATGGCTCTGTCCATGTGGGGGACCCCTTATGTGGCGTACAATCTGGTTTATTATCGGACTACACAGCAGTTTGAATTTCATCTGAGTCGCATTTTGTAGAAAACTGTTACAAATGTTTTGTAGAAATTTTATAACACTGATTTATAAATATGTTAATAAATATTTGTTGTAACTTTTTGGTGGTAAAAAAAACCAGCTGATTGCTCCTTTAACATTTGTAATGTTTTCGAAACATTAAAAAGAAAATGTTTCTTAATATATGCAGAGTTTTGGCTAATAACAAAGTTGAATCTATCTATCTATCTAATCTTCAATCCCATTCCAAGGTAAGCACAACACACTATGACAATAAACCAAAGTCTAGAAGGGCTGCCTAGGTCTGAAAGTATGAAATTTAATGAGCCACTCTCATTATTGCACAATAAAAGGACTTTACGCCCCACACTTAAGTATCTTCTTCCACGAGGATAACAGTCAACATCGAGAATTTCCACCAAAAGTAGCACAAACCACACACGACAACAAATTACAGAAGAGTGCATTAGATTTAATTTTGTTGGCAACAACGTTAGTGAAAATGTGTACTTGATCTTCAATTAGGAATAGGCAAAACTCCTAACACTACATTCACCTCTAAATGGAACATGACCATAAATCTGGATAAGAGCAACATGTAAATGTACTCCAGGACCACTGATGTGTACAGTCTAGCTATAGTCCAGCTGTATAGACAACCAACAATCTTAACGTAAATCTAAGGCTACGTTCAGACTGTAGCCAAATGGGATTTGTTTCTCAAATCAGATCTGCTAAGATGACTGTTCACACTGATATGATCAGATCAGATTTGTCTGTCCGCACATCACAAATCTCTCTGTTTGGGTTTCTGTGGTAACACTGCAGGCGTCAGTAAATACAGTCACGCTGTTGACCTGGCTTCAGAGTTGCCAGGTTCATGGTTATCCCGCAAAATTGCAGTATTTATTTGAATCCATTTGTGGGTAAAATATCAGAAGTGGTGGTGTAATTTTTGGACTGCTTTAGTCCAAAGTGTACCACGAACCAAAAACTCTTATAGTCACACAGTAGAAAAATTGTAGTGTTGGAGCGGCCTTAGGTAGACTTTCTAATATTAGAAAACCCCAGTGGAAGGATCTGAAAATATAGATTAGAGACAAAAATAAGATTTAATAAAAAGCTATTCTAACTTCCTCAAACATCGTGAACAAACATCTATTTAGCTTGTGGGATAGTTTTAAGTTTGTGTAGGGCGGGTTTCTGTCAGATAGTGAGCTGGAGAGTTTTTCGTCACCTGGCAACCGAGATTCCTGGATCCCGTCGCATTCTTAGTGACGTGAAAGGCACTTAGAAATCCGGACTGAGACTGATCTGTACAAATCTGATTGTAATCGCATTTCAAACCCCTTGCAAATGTGGATTTCGGATTTCATGTGGTTTTTGGCTCTCTTGGCTGCCAAAAAAAATCGATCTAGATACAATTTAGCTAGGCCAAAAATCAGATTTGGCCTTCCTGAACATAGATATACAAGATTGAGGGTGAACACTGGCCAGTGTTTCAGTCCTTGTTTTCACAGGTAGTTCGTTGCACATCTCTTCTACAGACGGCAGGGGGCGCTTGGTGGCACCATTAGTCTCTCCCTCCCTGTCTCGACCCCAACCATGCGGATCTCCCTCCGTCCAGAACGGTCTGCACGCCTTCCTCCACTCTCTGACGTCATTGCTTCCGCAACACCGCTCCCCCCTTCCCTTCCTTCCACATTCTATTACCCCCCCTCCCACCACACACACACAGACACACACACACACACACTTTACCACCCCCTCCCTCCCTTCTTTTCCACCGAGTCCGTGTTGCTCTCCTGCTTCAGCCTCGCTCCTGCCTCTCTCAACACACGAAGAAACCCAACATGGAGTAAAAGCAGCGGGCGATGGGGCCGAGCCCAGCGCGCACAGTCGGGGCTGAAGTGCAGCGGACGGGGCGCGAGGACGACGAAGAGGAGGAGGAGGAGGGAGAGGAAGAGAGGCTGGAGGAGAGGCGAAAGAAAGCCTCGAAGAGAGGGACTAAATAAGGAGTGAAAAAAACACACAGAGAGGCGCTTTTATTTTTTTTATATATTTAAAAGGAACGAAGACTCGCAGAATTACAAACGAAATGACGCGTGAACGCGGCGCCGAGCGCGCGCCCGGACTTTTTCACTTCAGGTGAAAATAACGAGGCTGAAAAATGAGCGAGGAGTCACAACCGGACGAGTATGTAACCCCCCCTCCCCTTACCCTCTCTCAGCGTGTTACTTTTCTCTTTTGTGTGTGCGTGCGTGTCTCACGCGCCGGGGAACGTTAAGGTTCCACGTGAGGCTCACGCTCGTGTTGCTGCTACTGTTGTTTTTAAGGGGAATGCGTGCGATTTGCGTGTGCTCGAGGTGGCCGAAAACGGTGCGGTTTAGAAGACCCCCACCTCCTCCTGTACGGGGGCTTCACTGTAGAGAGGAGACGGAGAGAAAGAGGGAGGGACGCGGGGAGGGGGGGAGCTGGAAGCGGAAACATTTTCTGAAAGGATCAAGGATCCTCCAAGTGACTGCAGAGCTGCGTAGTCGTGCACCTCATGTACGTGTAGCAGTGGTGAATGCACTGCTAATGAGGGTGTACTGTTTCAGTGGGCTAGTGCGCGGTTTTGGCATCGCAAGTGGTTGCATAGCAAAGAAACAGCTTCTATAGTGTTTCTATTACCCTTCTCTCTGCTGTTGTGCCTCGAGCTCAGTGTAGGAACCAAATGTTCCCATAATGCAAAGTATGAACATTTAGGCTTTGTGAGGACATATGTGTAACCACCATCGACTGACTGCTTATGTAGGTGTGAAAGGCTGGATTTTGGTGATACATAGATAGACGGATGGATAGACAGACACACAGATAGACGGATATAAAGATGGATAGATATTAGATGGATGTATAGACTGATAGATGGATGGATAGACAGTAGATAGATGTATGATAGATAGACATAGACTGATATATAGATAGTAGATGGGTGGATAGATAAATGGCTGGATAGATATATAGTAGATGGATGGATAGATAGATAGTAGATGGACAGATAGATAGTAGGTGAATGGATTAGTACATATATCGATGGATGGAATAGACAGTAGATAGATAGTAGATGGATGGATAGATAGACCACAAATTAAAGTAGAAAGTACAATATCATTACAATATATACAAACATAATACGCCCCCTTAATAACAACACCAGTACGTTGTTGTGTCTCATTATCACTTTACATATATATTTCCTTAGACATTGCAGTCATAGTCAATGTAAGTACCCCACGAAGACGGGAATACCAGTGTGCTGGTGTTTGTGTGTGTTCTCTTTGTGGCTGCCGCTGTGTAATATCCGCCATTTGTGTTTTGTTTTCGTGAATCGGGCTCATTTGCATACTGTTCTTCATTCATAAAAATCCCACACGGTGCTAAGAGCAGCTTAGCTCAATGTTACCTAAAATCAAAGGGCATATTAAGAAATAATCCACAGAAATGTATGTTTTCGAACACTCACAAACTACACTGTTATCTTAGTGCTGGAGCTGCTAGCATGCTAAGCTAAGTTAGCAGTTGCTCTTCTTCTAAGATTTAGCATATTTTAACATCTCCAATACGTGCATTGTTCACGTTTGAGCTAACAAGTCCTTAAAGGGTTGGATTAGTTATGTATGGGTAGCTATATAAACACGCAGAGCAGAGGTAAATACTGAGTTAGCATTTGTGCAGCTAGCCTATAGGCTATTTATTTTTGAAAACACCAAAACTAGTCTTCTGAACACTGGAATGAATGCATGGCTTTACAATAGCACAACATGGCTCATGTGTAGCTCTCAGTAACAATGAATAGCTCAACAAGATTATTTTGTGCAATTTATCAAAGTATTGGGGCTCACAAAAATAAATATCTTGAAAAAAGTGAATTGTTCAGTTTCATTCAAAAAGGTAAACTCATTTTTATATTCATTTTACATAGTGATAATTTAAGCCTTTTTGTTTTACTGTTGATCAGCATGTCTTATTGCTTATGAAAATCAGAATATCAAATTAGTAAACAAACAACATTAAAACAGAAAGGCTTGAAATATGTCACTTTACATGTAATGAGTATAAAATATGAGTTTTTAAAAATATCTTTTTGAATTAAATTATGAACACAATTCTCACACTTTAATTTTTTTAGTTGCACTAGTAGATCAGTCACAGTTCGTCAAAGAGTTAACAGGCTGTTTAGGATGTTCCCAGGATTCTGTATTCCAAAGGACCTTGTTTCCAGGGCTGTGTTCTAGGTTTCTATTTTCCCAGGGTTCTCTGTTCCCAAGATTTTGTGTTCTAGAGTTCTCTTTATTAGGGTTCTCTGAGCCCAAGGATCTATATTCCTATGGCTTAGTGTTCACAAGGCTGTGTTTTACGGTTCTATGTTCCCAAGGCTTTATTTTTCCATCACACAGTGTTCCCAGGATTATACTCCCAAGGTTCTGCATTCCCAGGGCCCAATGTTCCCAGGGATGTGTTCTAGAGTTATCTTTTCTCAGGGTTCTATGTTCCCATGGGCCTGTTTTCTCATGGCTCACTCTTCCCAAGGTCCTGCTTTCCCGTGGCTCACTGTTCCCAAGGTTGTGTTCTAGGGATCTATTTTTGCTTGGCCCAAATGTTCACAGGGCTGTGCTCTAGGGTTCTCTTTTTTAGGGTTCTATCTTCCCAAGGTTTTGTATTCCCATCACACAAGGATCCCATGGTTGTATTGTAGGGTTCTCTTTCCTTAGGGTTCTATGTTCCCAGGGCTGTGTGTTCCTTCTTTATGTGTTACATTAAGGAAATCTGCAAAAGGATACATGTTTATATAGGTATTGAAGTCTGAGATCATATTTTCCTTGTAGTCTACTAGACTAGGCTTAAGTCCTGTTTATATGGATGTTGGTTTTTTATGTTCAGGAAACATGATTGAGACAACATGAATCTGAAACATTAGGCCACAAGAACATGAAGTTGTTTCCTCTAAAATGTCAGTTTTGTGGGGCAACATAGACGCCTGGAAACTTGGGGAAGGGCTGTTTCTGTTTGTTGTCTGTTTGATATTAGAACATGGATCCGGGATCATGTGCAGCTTGCTGTGCAAAAGCGGATCAAAGTCCCTCACTAAGAGCATTAGTGTGGAGTTAAACACCCTCGTTTAGCCAAGGGAGCACTTTGAGAGCTTAACGTTAACTTTTCTGTAATCTACACTCTTTCAGCATCTGAAAAGGGTGTTTGTGTTCAGAAAAAAAGCTAAAATTCTGTCCACTACAGTAAGCACACAAAGTATACAGTTCTGCTGAAAAACAAAATGACAAACAATTAGGAAACTACTGCTTTCTTTAATGGGAATTGTCTTAATGGTTAGTGCACTGTAGAACATGTTTAGATTCCATCAGACAACCATCAATGTGTCTATAAACTTTTACAGATCTCTTGTTAACCCATTGAGCATCATTTACATTTTGGTATAAAAAAACAAGCAAAAAAACAAAATATGGTTAAAGATAATCAGAAATGTTTAATGTTTTCTAATAGGGATGCACTGAAAATTCAACAACCAAATTATTCAGAGTAAATGGCAAAAAACACTGAAAAATTTATATCAAACAATGACGTTTTTTACTGACACTGTGGCCTTTTTGGACATTCAGAATTGTGCTTTTCCTCACCAGTTAACAAAACACAGATTCACCAGTACAGTTACAGTTTGGTGGTGAAATGGAAGAAGACAACAAACTACAAGCACAATCTTTACTAAACTATACTTATGATGAAGCCAGAATACAGACGCTTAGCTTTGTGTTTGTGCTCAGCGGCTGCAGTGTTAGGGAGCGTCTCACAATTAGCAGTAGAAATGTGAAGTGTTTCAGTTTCCGTAGCCAATGACACTCACATTAAACACACAAAACATCCATGTGACTTACATCACTCATTTTAGACATTTTCATCATTTTATTAAATATTAGTAATAATGTAACACACATGCATTTTCATACATATTCATATATTATTGTCATGTTATTAAACCTAATTATGTCAAACCAACTTATTAAAATATAGACAGAAAATAAATTCCAGATTAACTACTTTAGGGAAACTTATTTAGGGAAAAGACTTATTTACGGAAAAGTTTAATTACTAATTTTATAATTATTTATATAAATGAAAAACTGTGTTCAGTATTCAGCCAAATGTTTTGTTCAATTTTGGTTTTGGCCAAAAATGGCAATTTCCATGCAGCCCTAATTTCAGGTTTTTGTAGCTTTAGCATTGCATTTTTAGAACCAAACCATTCTAAACATTTAGATTTAGATTCAGTTTTTTGCCAATGTGATTACACACAATGGATTTTTTTCTACGCATACCCATCCATGCAATGAAACACACACTAGTGAACACACTAGGTTATGAGAACGTACAGTCATGGCCGAAAGTGTTGGCACCTCTGATTTTTTTTCCAGAAAATGAAGTATTTCTCAAAAAACAGAGGGAAAAAAGGCAAATTTGACATAATTTCACACAAAACTACAAAAATGGGCTGGACTAAAATTATTATATTATATATTCATGTGTGATTTTTAAATTGCCCACACCTGTTACTTATCACAGGTGAGTTTGAATGAGCATCACATGCTTGAAACAAAGTTATTTACCCTCAATTTTGAAAAGGTGGCAATAATTTTGTCCGGCCCATTTTTGGAGTTTTGTGTGAAATTGTCAAATTTGCCTCTTTTTTCTTCTGTTTTTTGTGTTGTTCCAATACACAAAGGAAATAAACATGTGTATAACAAAACATGTGTAATTGCAATAATTTTCTGGGAGAAATACTTCATTTTCTGGAAAAAATTCAGGGTCATGACCGTCTGTCTGAAGCAGTCACGGTGCCCGAGAAGTTGGGGGTTAGGTGCCTTGCTCAAGGGCACTTCAGACATGACCTGTCCGGGGATTTAACCAGGCCACGGCTCCCCCTGAGAAGAGTAGAAGTAGAAAGAAGAATAGTAGCTAATAAATTACATTTCCCATGGTGATAGATGGTTCCAATATATTTCATTGACAAAATATAAAACAGCTTGAATCCAACTACAATACAGACAATAATAAAGTATGTGACACAGTTCTACAGTGTCTCACTTTGCACACAATTTGTCATGTTACAAGGGATATGGTTAGCAGTGTAACTGTATGCCCCCAGTGAATGAGTAGAGGGGGTATCTTTTCTTATTCAGGTTTATGGCACACTCACACCCGGTTGAGCAAACACATGAGTCAGGCAGGAATGTAAAGCACCATATAATACTCAAGGGTTGTGAAATGTTTGACTTTTATCACCCGGGGAAGGAGAGAGGGAGGGCAGCGACCGGCTGGTGGCCATGTGGGGGCAAAACACTCTCCTGAAGCCATTGTTTGAGAAGGCCAGAGTAAAGGAGATTAATTAAACAATGACTTGCTGTTGCTGACTGTTTTAAAGATTGATGCAGTGTTGACAGGTTGACTTTTGCACACGTGTGTTTGCTCCAATTGTGTCAATGCAGAACTGTGCAACTCCCAATGAATGGACTATTTTTTGAATCCTATCAAGAACAATTGCTTTGGGATTTCCTTTTTTGTCTGTACACCGATATGTAACTTGGAATTATTTAGGTGACTGATCCTGAGCTACTGTTTTTCTTGTATAAATCAGTCTGCAGACATATAGAAGGTATAATTTTCCCCACACACATTTGCTGGCTATTTTAGAATTATCCAGACTTGGTCTTATTTGTGACTCTTTATGGGTGGGAAAGCTTGACAATAAAAAAGCAAAACAGGAGGAATATTGAAAGACCTTTGAAAGAAACCTGAACAGATAAATGGATCTTGGACCAAATAAAGCTCAACTTTCACTAGAAGCCCAGATAACCGAACTGAAGATCTCTATTTTGGACACAAGAACCAGTTCTCTTGACAAGATGGATGCATACTATTAGATGAATCATGGACAAGCCATTAATAAGCCTGAAGACCTAAACAGAAGATAGGATATTCTGGAGAAAACACCATCTGAAATGAAAACACTGATATTGCGATTGCAAACTTGCGATTGAAAGGTTTGGGATGAACTTGGGATGCATCATTTCTAACATTGCATCACTAAAATCAGATTAATTTATATATAATTACTAGCATTATTTTATTATTTAAAAATGTGACCAATAACATTATATTTAGATAGACTCCTCTCTAAACTGTATCTCAACCTCAGTCGCTCATCTCCACTGACAGTGGCCTATTGATGTCAAGACATTTGGCAAAGTCAGACCTGAGCTGGAGGTGTGTCCATGTATAGATTATATTAGAGCTACCATATCATAATGAACATCAGCATCATATTCTTTCACATCATATAGTGTTCATGTTAAATCGTAATATGGCCATATTTTATCACATTATTAGTTGCTTCATATGTATCTTTATTAATGTACAGGATTGTTAGCAATTCATCAAGATATGTAATGCATGTTAAAAGTAAAGTAAGTAAATGTGCTAGCCTTAGGCTTTATCCCCTACTTTTGGTTACTGGCAATCAGAATCAACGGCACTTGATAATAATAATATATTTATTGATAGATATTTTAAAACATACTACATTACCTCTGCACAAACACATAATGAATGGACATTTATTGTTGGGGAGCTGATTCCACAAGTTGTCCGAGAGTTGGTGTTGACTTCCTGATAGTTAAAGTGCTACAAGTCAACTCCTATTCTACTGACTCCATATTATATTTATATGAACAGTGTAATATGACTCTAATTATGGTAGTACCTTTTATCTTACCTTGTATAACTAATACATTTATTTCAAGACAGAGCAATTGGTTTAGGATTTCCTTTTTTATTTGACAAATATGCAGTGTGAAATCTTGCATAGGCCTCCAACTAAGATTCATTTTGCTAGCTAGTTCGAAACCTGCTAGCAAAAATATGCATTCTCAAATACCTAATGAATTATTATTTTGTGATCAAATAAAAAAAAATCTAAAAAAATCAAGAAAGAATAGTTGATTTGGTGTTTTCCCCCCTCTGTCCTCAGATGTGATACTAGACACTAGAAGCTTATCTTGTTCACTAGCTGATTAGCAAGCAAATGAATTCAGATTTATTTGCAGCTGAAAACATTATTATTTGAATCCCATCATGACAGGATTATTGGTTTTGTATTTTTAATCTATCTGCCAACAGACATTAATTTGAGCTTTAGTCTGACATACAAAGTATGGGCTAGCATGTAAAGATTCTTGTTTTTGCTCGTTTTTAGCTTGTTTAAAACCTACTAGCAAGTCACACTTGACCCCCAGTTTACAAACTCATAATATAATTTGATTTTAACCGTTTATTTTCAAAGCCTGATTTTTTTTCTTGTGTTCATAGATATGTAAGCTAAAAACGTTAGCATACCACATATACTATAGGCTAACAAGTAGTTAGCTAGCCTGAAACATGCTAGCAAGTTATGTTGTGCACTTTAAATTCCTAACGAGTGAATTATTTTGGGTTCTATAAAGAATTGTTGATTTGGGGTATTGTGTTTTTCATCTAGAAGCTACTCAGATTGTGCTACACCATAAGGCTAGCCTGTTTTCTAGCTAGTTTGAAAGCTGCTAAGTGACTGAATATACTGTACCTATGCAGTCACAGTAAATATCAGATCATATGAAACTTGTTTATTTTTCTTCTGTTCACACAACACAACACAACACAACACAGCATAGCACCATAAACAATCATACAGATTATGGACTACTGTGTAATATTTTGCTGTGTTGCTAGCTCGTTTGAGTCACTTTGAACCTACTTAATAATGAAGGAACGCCTTTATTGAATTGTATCAGGTCAATTGTTTATGTCCACAAATAGGAAATTTGGAAGCTGAACTAACTCACAGATTATGTACTGTAAACTAAGATTGATAAACTTTGATAAAACAAAAATGGCAGCTTTAGCTTGCTACGTGCCAACTTGAATGCTTTAGCAAAGACATCAGTCAACTGTGTAAAGATAAAAAATGAATTTTTTCCCTTATGTTTTTGTCTCGTTGGTTTATCAATTTGCAAAGCCACAATCAAGTTTTCTTAGATGAGTGAGTCTTTATGGATGTTATGGGCCATAAGCTGTATTATGAAATTTACTGGCAGGCATTTCGACATTAAAGCCCTTTGCTTGCAAGACTGGCCTGATATCATTTGCAATTGTCTAACCTGTATGTGTGAAGTGGGTCATCACTAACACTTCCACATCCTGTTCGGGCCATTACACCCACTGCTTCCTGTATCCTATTCCAATAATGACCTCCGGCTCCACAGGCCTTTGTCACATTGTACAGTGACTGGACATGAAATCAGCAACTACACAGAATGAAAATGGTGCTTTGAATGTACTTGATTCAAATGTGCAGATCAGTTCGACCTAATTATTTATACAGCGACATTGACAAAGTAGAACATAATGAAAAAAGTTTAATTCAAATTTAATTGAAAAAGGTTTCATATATTTTATATTCATTACATTTAAAGTGACATATTTCACACCTTTTTTGTTTTATTGTTAGTGTGACTTAAAACTTGAAAATCAGAAATCCAGAATCTAAATTTATTAGGATATTTAATTGACAACATTTTTAAAACAAAAAAGGCTTGAAATATCTCACTTTACATTTACTGAATGTAAAATATATGACAATTTAGCTTTTGAATAAAACTATGAATAGTGTTTCTTAACATGATAATTTTTGTAAATTAAATTTAAGTAAAATAAGTTTATGAATCAATAAAAATATTTTTAAAGTAAATTTACAAACAGATTTTTCTTTAATTTGGCCAAATATGATAGGGCTGCTTATTATACAGTTTGTTAATCATATTGCAATATCAGGCTTTGCAAAACTCTTATCATCCCATGAAGCGTTGGACTTTGTTATAATACAAAATATATTGCTATGACATAATATGCTATTTTCTCTGTACTGTACAGCCACAATATATGGACATACATTCCTGCTTTTCAGTTAATTACCTTTCTGAGTGTTTTAGATCTGAGAGATGGCTGTAGATTGTTAGAGCTGATTTATTAATGCCAGCTGCCATGACTCCACAGTGACATCTGGATTCAGTACAGTTTCCATGTGGAAGTGACTGTCACAGAAGTGTTACTGGAAAGGAAGAAAGCTGTAAATCCAGTCTCTGAAGCTTTTTAATTCATTGTTCTGAGCAGCGGAGTTATATTTAAAATCTTCTTTTCATTTGACCTTTTGAAAGTGTCTATTTAGTTTATAATATCAGGTCCTGATAAATAAATATTAGCCAGCGGACACTCTGAAATCTTACATACTCCAGGTACTACAATCAAACACTGCTGGACCAGTAGCTTTTTCAGTATATGAGTGTGTAGTATCCAAGCAACCTTGGATACACTACGTCCGCCATATTACCAACGACCTTTGACCTATAATGTCACACCACCAGTATAAAATTTAATTGAAAGACCCGTTCACATACAGAATCAATTTTAATCATAATATATTAATTTTGTAGCTTACTTACACTTGTAAACACACAAATCTCCACTTTACACCACTTTCACATCAGTGGTGAATGCCTCCACAGCTCCTGTTGAATCATGGGATAGCACAGTTTGCTACTGAAGCATACTGCAAAATGTCTCCAGTAGGTAATCAGGGTACTTTTTGTGTACCGCTTGATGAATACAGCATATTCAGGCACACTACACATTCGCGCCTACTGCTTTTGTAGCTTTTTTTGTACTTTTAACTAGCTGGATAATAAGACTGAGAGGTAGTACGTTTGATTATTGATGTAATTGACATACAACTACCATCTATTTATCTAGCTATTTTATTTTGGCTCAGACGGGCTTACATTCTGGAAACCTAATAACAAAAATGACTTTGATGTAGCACGTAAACATTGTTTACAAATTATTCAAAACAAAATATCCTGTTCATTCCTCAGGTCATGCAATCCACAATTGCAGTATAAGTATACAGAGGTGTGAAAATAATCTTGATTCTCACATTAGGTTTTGCGATGCTGTATTGATTTTCAAAAACACAGGATGGATTTTAATCGATAGTTCACATGTAAAGATTAATGGCAGATGATGTATAATTTTGTGTTGTGTTTAAACCCCGGCCAATAGATGGCAGTGTAGTAATCTACCTTCTGCCATATGACTTTTACATTTCAATGAACACAAGTTGTTTAAGGTGGTGCTGCTGAGAGTTTACCTAAATTTACATGACCAAAAAATCACAATTACAGTATCACAATGTATCAAATGGTCATGTAAGACTTGTTTTAGGACTGTTTTTGGTACTTTGGAAAGAATGCAGTATGTGAAAAATAGATACACACACACATACATGGCAATAGTTACCTTTTTAGTCTCTTACCTCTATAAAACATGAAATGAGTGTGTGGTGTGTGTCTGGGTGTGTGGTGTACAGATAGAGAGCGAGTTTGTGCTGGAGCTTCAATCGATCGATCCAGCCATGCCTCACGTGCAGGGACCACCATGGGTCAGCTAAGAGAGGGGAGAGATTGAGATTAGGTCAGAGAAATAGAGAGAGTGAGAGTGACTGACACTGAGGTAAAGTCAACACTAGGTGCTGACTGGTCTGTTGTTGAACTTGTAAGGTACATAAACAGTACACAGTATGGTACATGTGAGCAGCCACTGTGTATCTATACAGTGAAGTGACTTCAGTATGTCTGTTAGGACTTACAGAAGTGTTGTAATGGAAAATAAAAGCAAATTTACATGTCAGTTAGAGATGGCATATCGATATTGATAAGTTTTAGGCCCAATCTGGGCCTGGATCAGATATCTGAGAGAATAAAAGAAGGAATGAGATCCAGTCAGATTCTGAATGCATCTTGAAATGTATCCTGAAATCCTTGCAGTCACACTTTGTGATGATAGCATCAACATCTTAAAGAACTTCAGTTAAAAATAAAAAAATAGGCTTAGTAGTTTTTAAAGAATTATTCAACCAGAATCAGTATTGCATAATTTCATCAGATTATAAAACAGATTATAAAAACTATTTCACAGCAAATCTTTTTGAGGCAAAGTTTATACTAATATAAAATATCAAATGAATAGAAAAAATAAATTTAGAATGGTGAATACATTAAAATGTAGAAATTGAGAGTTTAAAATGTAACATTAGAATGCTAAAATATAGAACCTACAATACTGACATTTAAAATCTAGAATGGTGATTTTTTTTTTATTTAGAATGCTGAATTTTTTAACGCTTAAATTGTGACATTAGAAAGCTAAATTTTTTAAATTAGAATGCTAAAATTTTGAATGCCAAAAATCTATAATGCTGGAATTTGGAATGTTGAAAATTAGAATCTAGAAATACAGAATTTGAAATACAGAATTTAGAATATTGAAATGTAAAATGTAGAATACTGAAATGTAATATTGTGAATACTGAAATGTAGAATTTAGAATGCCAACATATAGAATTTAGAATGCTGAAATGTAAAATGTAGAATACTGAAATGTAAAATTTAGAATACTGAAATGTAAAATGTAGAATACTGAAATGTAAAATTTAGAATACTGAAATGTAAAATGTAGAATACTGAAATGTAAAATGTAGAATACTGAAATGTAAATTTTAGAATACTGAAATGTAGAATTTTAGAATACTGAAATGTAAAATGTAGAATACTGAAATGTAAAATTTAGAATACTGAAATGTAAAATTTAGAAAACTAAAATTCAGTGTTCAGTAAAGAGAGCAGTGTTAAACCAATAACAGAGGAATGAACTTTAGTTATATGAAGAGCTGTGGAGAAATGGATCTTGATTGTGCTGATGACTTGTAACAGGCCACACCTTTTGACCATAACATTATAAAGAATGAATGGTAGCAGATAACAATAGCAGCATTTTATCAGGGTAGATCAGTGTATTTGTAAGTCATCAATTATCCATTAGAGCTTTCTTTGACAGAACAGGTACTGTTTAACTAATCAGGTACTATTTAATAATCTTGATATTGTGAGTTAATATTCACAATACATGACAGTCAATTCTTAACGTTAGTCCAAGATGAGGGTATTAAATAATCAAATCTAATATTAGCCTAAGATAACTTGTTATTATTATAATACATCAGTGCTGAAATATTACATTACAACTGTATAACACCTGTTTCATTCATTGATGTATATCTCGATTTACACCCATACACTCCCACACAGGAACGTTATTACAGGAACATATGTTAACAATGGGCCATAAACAACTGGTTTATAGTAGTTATATCACTGGTTTATGCATCTGTCATTTATATTGAAATACTTCACTGCTCTGAGTTTTGGTATCATTAACTGAATCACTGATAGTATTAATGGGAAGAGTGAATCTACAGCTGTCACTTATAATCTACTTGTGGCAATTTTATTAAAAACACCAAACATCCATCAGTGGAAAAGGACCACCAGTGAGAGTGTACTCACTCTACTAGGGCTTTGATTATAATTGATTTAACCAACAATTAATTGTTATATAAATAATTGTGATTAACGTTTAATTGTCCCTGTGTCAGAAACTTAAAGGACAAAACTAAAGTGAATTGGTCAGTTGTCCTACTTACTGTCTGACCACAAGCAGTAGCTCTACACAGACACAGCTCGAGCTCAAATAAACAAATATTACTGACTTCAATGACAACAGTTACAGTGTTTGTTTTCATAAAAGTGTCACATGCTTCAGGTAATTCTAATTTCTTTTCATTCTTTTACCCCAACAAAACTTATAACATATTGCAAGATAATCTGTGGAAAATAATCATGATTGGGTGATTACGTTTCAATTGTAACATTTTATCATGGGTAAAGAGTGTCACTATGCATGATGCAAAACAAAGTGACTAAAACCCCCTTTACATGTAAATACACCACAGTACTGCACAACCTCTAGTGGTTAATTGTTTATCTAAAATTGTGGACCATGTAAAATACAAGTCTAGCCATTTAAATTTTAACATATTATTAATAATAATCTCAATAATAATTTCTTCTGCAAAGAAAAGTAGTTTGTTTAGAGAATGTTCTTGGGGCAAAGCTATATACAGTTGTGAAAGAATCAGTTAGTTTACTTATACGTCATATAATAATGAACATATGACAACATGGCAGCCTTTTTATGCAAAATGTAGCATTTGCATACCACATTACCCTATGACAATGCTAACTTAGCATTTAACGTTAGCACCTGTATGTACAATATCTTGTACATCATGCTAAAGTTGTGTTGTTGAACTACCACTATTAATGTATAATTAAAATATTAAGAAACAGTATATGCTAAGTATGCTAGTCATGTTATTTTCTCCACAGCTTTATTGTACATTTAGAAATGTGTTAATGTGGCCCAACTGAAAACACATTAAAAGTGTGCTTAAATTATCCTTGCAATACTATTATCCAAGTAAGTCATTTTTGAAAGCCAAATTATGCCCCGACAATGGTAATGCTAACTTCCGTTAGCGCCTCTATGCTATTTCCAGTCTAACATTAGCCTCAAGCTAACACTGTAGTACAGCTCTTTCCCATACTGGTCCTGACATAATGCACTCTGTAGGAATTAAAACATAAACACATCCTTTTTTCTCCATCATGTCCCAACATTTTCTCCTGATATCTGCCCACTGATAACTGATGTAAGATCAATGCCATCTCTAATGTTGATCCAATGCAATTAGCAGCCAATTCCACCAAATGGTAAAGTCTTAGTAATACAAGCATTTACAATTCAGACTTCAGAGAATAAACATGTTACAATCTGTCAATTCAAACTAGGATTGTAAGAAAAAATGGACTGTAATAGTGACTGAAGGCATTCGTAGGCACCCGTGCCTATTGCAACGGCAGTAAAGCTCTGAGGGACTTCTGGGTTGACTCCTGCAGACTTTCATGGTTTGCACTGTTTCTTCTAACATCTTTGGTCACCCACCTCCAAGAGTGTCCACCTATAACCCTGTTGTTTCCAATTTCTTTGCCAGGTTGAGAATATATGGTTTAATTTGTGGCTTTTGTTCTCCAAACTGTTTCAGAAGTTCCCGTTGTATCTTCTGAATGGGGCTAATCATCCAGTACATTCACACCACTAACAATTCCTTGTGTCCTCTGCATCGATACATTATACATGGCTTAAATGTCTCACTGCAGCGGTAGGCAACTAATAGAGACAGCTGGATGGGCGCCGGCCTCCACTCCTACAGCCGAGGTTATTGGTCATCAGAAATTAACACCCATCTATCTTCACTGTAATCACATGTCAGTCTTTTTCCACACAGACTGAGGTTTAGTTATTCCACATTTCATTACCAGATCTTCACTAGTATTCAAGTTATTCACAGTTGTAAGGGTAAAGAAGCAAACGGGACACCCTGTAGTACTATGGTACTACTATCATGCTAATGTCCAAAAACATGCCATGACGGTCTTACCATCATACTGTTTATGGTATTATAATGGAGCTTCTTTGTAATTGCCTTCTCTACTAGTACACATATATGCTTGGTGATATGAAGAAAATTATATTTATAACACCTAACAGATGCACTATGTTGGACCACTGCTGGACATACAGTGCAGCACTGAAAACATCACCTTTATTACTGTCACTATACAAGTAGCCAATACTGACACCGTTCTTTAACCCTGACTGTATTGTAATTGTTGATCTTGCATGAACTTGTGTGGAGCAATATGCCATCTGCTTTCACAACTGATAGGACACACACACACACACACACACACACACACACACACACAGGACATGTCTCTCACTACTCTGCTGATGTCGAGTTAAAAGCTGATCTGGCGTCAGGAACCACAAACACAAGACAACAGGATGTCTTCCCATGGTGACCTCTTTCCTCTGTACAAGCACAAAGCTGATTATTACACTCTTACCAAACATGCATTAACAACCCTTTACAACAAGGACAAGTCCAGAGTTAATACTGCCATTTTTCTGTGTACTCGCATACATTTAATGGGCCCTCTGTTCACATGTACCTACAGGTCAACAAGCAGACAAGGCTATACAATAAGACTTAAATTATTCTCTCTGTCCTACAAATTCAACACTTTTAATTTAAAATGCTGTACTGATATGACAGTAAAATATGATATGAAAAAAGATATGACTACTACAGGTTTCCTCTGATACATGTGAAGTCAGCCACCACCTCTTTTCCAACTGCTGCCTATACATCGTCGCTGGGCAGCTAATGCACTCGGAGGAAAGCACAGTATCCCCAGCGTTGATAGATCAGCTAACAGACACCTGAGCCTGTGGACATTACTTAGTAGTGATGGAGAGCAGCATCTGCCCACCCAGAGAGACCATGGCCAATTTTGCTCTCTCAGGCTCCGGCTGCCGAAGGCAATCAGCATGACCGACCGGGATTTGATCAATCTTCTGATCATAGTGAGCCACTCGGGGCCTAAGATACCTTATTTTGACTGAATATTGAGAGAGCATTGAATGCTTCCTCAGTCATTAATGGTAATCCCACAATGCAACGTGGTGCAGCGGATGCAGCAGGGCAAGCAGTGATTTGAATTTTAAATGTCCGTTCAGACAGTGGTTCATTTTGTGTTGTGTTTAAACCAATGACCATTAGGTGGCAGTGTTGTAATTTATCTTCAGCCATTAGACTCTTCCACTCAGACATGGACAAGTAGTGTAAGGGTGCAATGCTAACGTTAGCATTGGCAAACATAGCTGTTTTCCTAAAGTTACATTTTTTAAAAATTGCAATACTTTGCAATGTGTTGAATTGTGACCCCTGTATTATGGCACGTGTTGTCAGGTTGTTACTAATACACAACCCTGTTTTATAATCTGTGAAAGTCTATACATAGGCCTTTTTATTGTGTTTATTACTTTAGAAATGGGAAAAATAAGTTTTATTGGAATACTAATTTATTCAGTAGAGACAATCTTACAAGCATATCTTAACAATAGCATCATAATACCAACTTTGATATGTTTGGTTATTGATATGCTTCAGCATTTTCATTCCAACCGTACCATTGGAGTCCTCTAAACGTGAAGTGCCAGCTGAACATTTTTATGTATGTTTGCTTTAGTCTGCCCCCCAAAGTGGGGCATGAAAATTGGCTTTGTAAAGAAAGTGTTTCCCACGATCCTGCAGAGCGCAGGGTTACATTTGCGTAACGAGTGTCTTCCTTTTTCAGTGGCTAATGAGTTCTCTTTTGCATCGCAGCACTCGTTACCTGCATGTCGCCATTAGCAAAGGCTGATAGAGGTCAGGAGGATGACCCTGAGGCAAGCTGGGAAGGCTGAGAGGTCAACAGGGTCATATACACACTTAATGTGAACTGCTTTTGAATGGAGAGATTTTAACATGTTCATTCACTAAAGCCTGAATTTTAAGCACTTCTATTATTAAGACTTCAGCTTTTGGTTTAATTGGGTGCTTATTGTTTAGGATCAGCGGCACTGATCTCATATCAGGCACTAGTACTAGTGCATCTCTAAAAATAAGAATATTGTGAAATATTTCATTTGTATTAATAATTTAAGTCATAAATGTGACCCCGCCAGGGAAAACCAGGTCAAAGTCATTCTTTTTTTTGTGAATTTAAGTTTTGTTTTTGATCAAAATATGTACTCTGATAGATAATACAGCAATAATACAGCGTGGCTAAGTTTTCTCGCTAATGTGAGTGACACAATATTGACACGATACCTCAATAAGTTGCCCAGTGACTTTAGCCTGGTTTTCCCTGGCGGGGCCACAAATGTTATATTTCTTACATACATTGTAGCCAATGTTAGGCTGGAAACAGCATAGAGGTGCCATCATCGGGGGTTAATTTGTTAAGTAAAAAGTACTTTTGCATTAAATCCTGCCATACTACTGTTATATATTTCTTAGCATTTTACCAATCCTTGCAGAAAATATATACATACACACACTAGAGGGCAGTCACCTGCTGTAGCATCCCTGGGAGCAGTTGGGGGTTAGGTGCCTTGCTCAAGGGCACTTCAGTCATGAATGTATCTGAGAGTTAGCAAAATATGTACGTCACCTATTGTACCTCAATGAAGTTAATTCTTGCCTACAAAAATCTGCATCTTAATCATTTAATTAATAAACAAGGACAGATTTTCCCTCCTTAAAGCCAGTGAAGTTGGCAGGAAATGCTGCTTGTTGTGCTTTAGTACTTTAGCAACTAGCTATTGAGAATACTAGCTAAAGGTTTCTTATTCTTGTTACACGTTTGAGAGCTGCTCCGATAACTAAAATGACATTTCATTGTGTCAATTTTAGGAGCTTGGAATATTAGTATAATTATATTATATAATTATATATGTATATTACATTTTGAAGATTAGCAGTTTTAAATACTAAAATAACAACAGTATCAGTTTTGGCTGATGCTCAAATATAAGAATATAAGAAAAAGTGGTGTTGTGCAATTTCTAATCAAAAGTGGAAAAAATTGATAATTTTACTAATTTTGCAATTTTAACATCATTCAAAAATGAATTTGGCTCTTCAACTTTTTAAAATGTCATTTTTAGTTAAGTTAAAAGTGATATAGAAGTTGTGAAAATGCTGAATTTGTATTATTCTGTAAAGTTAGTTTCTGTGATAGTTATTAAGTTTTCTCATGACAGCAATAACACGTTTCAGCAGACATGTGGTAAAAGAAATAGAACATTTCAGATTATTTTTTTTATCACATTTGATATAGTGTACAGTTTGTAATATTTGAAATCAAGTGAAATTGTGAGATAAAGCAGAATATTATTTATTATGACTTTATGCTGTCTGTCTGGTCTATAGTATAGTTTATAATCCAACATTAAATAACAATTCATTTGTACAGATTAGTCTTAATGAAAATAGAAAAGATCAGGATGTGATACACAGATGAGTTTCTGCTTGTTTTTGGTGTTAAGTTGAAAGCTGGAAGGACATTTGAGTGATATTTTCATGCTCTAGTGTCTCTGTGAGATTACGCCTGTGGGTGGATGTCTATGTAAACCTGACTCGTCTGAGGAGACTCAGCTCGGGGAGGTCAGAGTTTGCCTAACAGCTTGGAGGCTGAGATTGGACTCTTTTCCCACAGTTTAGCTTCTGACTGCATTTGGCTGTAAATTCTGACTGTTAGTTTACTAGTGCAGCTCCAAAAATGTGAATATTGTCAACAGGTTCAATTGTGTTCATAATTTAATAAAAAAAATAATTGTCACATATCTTATGTTAATAAATATGTAAAGTGACATTTCAGGCCTTTACTAGAAATATTCTAGGAATTTGCGATTCTGGATTTCTGATTGTCATGAGTTATAACTTATAAACCAAACTGATCAACATGAAAACAAAACAAGACTTGAAATATGTCACTTTAACTCTAATAAATATGAAACATATGACTGTTTACCATTTTTAATTAAATTATGAACACAAATGAATCTTTTCCCAATATTGTAATGTAGCACTATACATTGTATTTCTCTCTGTAATTTGAATAATATGAACACTCAAAGAAGCCTTTGCATGATGAAACTGTTGTTGAAGATGGTTCTTTATAGCACCTAAAATTGTTCCTTTATAATTATAAGCTTAACATGGAACCCTCTACAACACATTCATCAATCTGAAGACCTTTTCACCATACAAAGTTCTTAGAGTGTTCATGGTTTACTACCTTAAAGAACCATCTTTTTTAAGAATGTACAATACAACTATTGTAATCGCTCAACCTTAAGTGTTCGGTGTGTAAAGTTTATTTCTCTAACTTTGCACTGGAGCTAATGTGGTAAAAAAGTAATGAAAGCTCATGTACAACAATTACATACCTGCGAACACTCCCAATTTTAATGAGTCTCCCTATTTTTAACCCTTTCTCCAGTTGTGTGAATTGGTCATTTACCCTTTACTGAAGTAATACCTCATTCATGATGGATTATAATGGTCAAAACACCTGATAACATCATATCTTACAGTGCCTGATGTCTATTTGAGATTTATTAAAACAACTGATCGACTACATTTGGGTTAAGGGAGAAATTTGTTCTCTCCAGCTTAGTTTATCTCTCACATCTTTCTCCTGTCCTCTCTGTGTCTACAGTGATAGCTATATTGTGCGAGTGAAGGCTGTGGTGATGACAAGAGATGACTCAAGTGGTGGATGGTTGGCTCAGGAGGGCGGCGGTCTCAGTCGTGTCGGAGTGTGCAAAGTGATTCCGGCTGACCTGGATCTCATTGGCCGCAGCGGCTTCCTCATCTATGGAGAGAGACTCCGAGACAAACAGGTGAGAGAGTGTCCTTGTGGGCATCTATGGATACAGTAACATACTGTTGTCAGAACACAACCTTGTATCTTGGATCTCAATTTTTGAGTATTTTTGTTAGTCCAGTGGTCAAGAAATGTCCACACAATATACACAGTCATATCAGAATATTATGGCCCCTGGTTTGGGCCCAGTATGTCATGTGACAGGGTTTACTCCATGTATAAATAAAGTTAGCACATCAGTCAGTTGTAACATAGTGCAAAACCATCATCGTGGGCAAAAGACGTGATTTGACTGATGGCCAAAAGAGCATAATAATAAGATACCAGGTGAAGGGTGAGATGTTGTAGAGCCACCGACTTCTCATACATTGAGTGCCTACCAAAAGGCATAACAGGTGGTGCCCCAAGGGCCATTGATGCCAGAGGGGAACAATGACTCTGGTGAGTGGTACAGAGCAATGAGGAAAGTGTGGCATCACTTGGCAACTTTGATGTCCTGAGCTGAGTTCATTACAAACCAAATCCCAAAATGTTAGGATATAACTGTGTGAAGTCAGCTAGCATTTTCAAATGAGGCAGAAAAACAAAAAACGTCAAAAACTGAGATACAAGGTTTGGTTCAGACAGCAGTGTTGTATAGAATTATCTACAATCTTATTGTTTTAAAACACATTGTTTACATTACAGTTTTGTGCAAAAGTTAGTGATAAAATTGCATTTTAGTGATTTTTGGTGTCTGTTTATTAAATTTAACACAGAAAAATTAAACCATTTTATTCAGTGTGTAAAACTGTATTTTATTTGTGTGTTTTCTGTCTCTGGTTGTGAGCAGGTGATTCTGAAGTGCTTCCTGAAGAAAGATCTGGTCTACACTAAGGCCACGCCCACTTTTCATCATTGGCGAGTGGACAATAAGAAGTGCGGCCTGACCTTCCAGAGTCCAGCAGACGCTCGAGCCTTCGACCGCGGAGTCAGGAAGGCCATCGAGGACCTGACGGATGGTGAGTGAGGAGGAATGAAGAAGCAAACTAAAGATAACGTGTAGACTGATCAGATAACAGCAGCTGTGAAATAACTGATTCATTTATGACTAAATGTGCTGTGTAATGTATGAATGTGTCTGTAAAGCTGCATTAAGTTCTGTTTTTGTTCTCGACAGGTTCCACCACGTCCTCATCTACTCTACAAAATGAGGCAGAGCTGGGAGATGACGACGTCTTTACAGTGAGAACCTTCTCTTTTTCTTTCTCTGTCTGTCTCTCATTCTCAAAAAGTCTCTCCGTTTTTGGTTTTATTATTTTATTGCACTGCTGACTATAGACAGAGACAGAAAAAGAGAGAGACAGGTGAGAGAGAGAGAGAGAGAGAGAGAGTATAAGTGTGAGAGAGTGAGAAAGACAGATTGTGTGATAGAGAGAGAGAGAGGGTAAGAGAATGAGAGTGTGTGTGTGTGTGTGAGAGAGAGAGAGAGAGGGTAAGAGAATGAGAGAGTGTGTGTGAGAGAATGAGAGAGAGAGAGAGAGAGAGGGTAAGAGAATGAGAGAGTGTGTGTGAGAGAATGAGAGAGAGAGAGAGAGAGCGAGAGTAAGAGAATGAGAGAGTGTGTGAGAGAATGAGAGAGAGAGAGAGGGTAAGAGAATGAGAGAGTGTGTGTGAGAGAATGAGAGAGAGAGTGAGAGAGAGGGTAAGAGAATGAGAGAGTGTGTGAGAGAATGAGAGAGAGAGAGAGAGAGAGGGTAAGAGAATGAGAGAGTGTGTGAGAGAATGAG
>BRDA01007251.1:8665-26088 GCA_036984385.1 Crenuchus spilurus
TGTAATGTAGTATAGATTGTTGGTTGCATTTCATGTCATTTTGCATCATTTCTACTGAACCATTCATTATTAAACATTCACACAGGGCCTTGAGTGACTCAGCAGACTAAGGTGCCGTCACTATAATCTGAGGAATTTGAATCGTGATCATGCTGCTTGCAGGCAGCCGAGGCCCGAGAGAGCAAAATTGGCCATGCTCTGTCTGGGTGGGTAAGATGGCACCTTCTCAGCACTACTAATAATGTCAGCTGGCTCAGGCATCTGCCAGAACTGGGGATCCTCTGCTTTCCTCCAAGAATGTTAGCTGCCTGGCGGCGAAGTATCAGCAGCAGTGTGAAAAGAGACGGGGCTTGACTTCACATGCATTGGAGGAGTCTGTGCTAGTCTGCATCCTCCAAGAGTCGGAGACATTACAAATAAAATGAGGAGAGTCAATGACTGGGTGGAACAGTTGGCTGCCAGATCACTTTGCGAGAAAAGAGGAGTAAAAAAACTGTGTACAAGGCTGATATTATTTTATGGAATTATAGTCTTTTGCTAAAGTTTGTGCACCCCAGGCTAACATTGTCATTTTCTGCTGATTAAGTACTAAGTAAAATATTCCAATTCCTCTAAATATATGCCACTAGTTGTGCTTCCATTGACCATAAAATATCACAAATTAGAATTGCGCATAAAAATGTGCTTAATGGAAACACGACAATTTCGAAAAAACTCACGTTTTTTGATAAAAGTCTTTTGCGCTAAGATGAGGTGGTTTTTCAGTCGTATCGAAATTGGTTTATATCGCAAAAGTGTAATGGAAACACTCGAACAGACTTTTTTCGCATTAAGGGAGTCACGTGATCAACAACCGGACGTTTCTATTAGCGAAAAAGACGACGAAGAAGAAGACGACAACAGAAAGTGCAAGGATGAAGATGAAGCGGCATATTTGGAATAACGAGGAGAATCCTTGGACAATGTGCAGCTGCTCCACTAGAGATCTCACAGCATCACAAAGTTCATTAAAAGTTGAGTGTGTCATTCTAAAATGTTGAATCCACAGCTCTTCTGTAAAACCATCGACTACAGTTTCCCAAAAACGCCGCATACGTAGCCGCTCCCAAGTATAAGGGGCTTGTCGCTCCAAAGCCTCGATAAGTCGCCGTCTCCTCTGATGGCTGATGATGAGCTCTAGTGCCGTGGTAGCAGTATGTATAAAGCTGAAGTATGTGTTTACATCCACTGCCGCCATGTTTGTAATGACTTATCACGAGAACAAACATATTCACATGTGATTTTATAAAAGTATTTCACATTTAATGGAACCACCGCAATTGCAAAACTTGTTTTGTCTGATTGTTTTTTCGACAAAACAAAATATCGATAATGTTTTGCGCAAAACTGCAATGGAAATGCGACTACTGTCATACAAACACACCAAAATGAGCTAAAAAGCAATGACTTTGTCCTACATCACCCTTCTTACCACAGAAAATTGAGTATCTGAAGCAGCAGCATTTGTGGATTTTATCATAATCTTGAAATGACTGAAAAAATCATTTTCTTCTGAAATAAACGTGTGCTGTCATGGGAAATGATTAATCAGTGATGCTTAAGTTTTGATCAGTCACGTAAATAAAATGAAATAAGAAAATATGAAAGATGATCATTCTGAATGCTACTGTGTAATAAATGTAATAAGCATATTTTTTGCTGTATAGGACTGATGTTGCCTCTACTAACAGTTGAAGTGGACTCACTCCGTGTGAACCTCATTCTGAATAATGCTGTACTTGTGTTTGTGTGCTCTTCAGATACTGAAATCTTCTCCAGTGAGTGTGAGGCTGAGTTGGGAGACATGAGGAAGTCGACTGATGGTGACGGAAAGTCTCCAGAGCAGACAGATGAAGAACAGCCAAAGAAGAAGCACCGACGGAACCGCACAACCTTCACCACCTACCAGCTTCATGAGCTGGAGAGAGCCTTTGAGAAATCTCACTACCCTGATGTCTACAGCCGAGAGGAACTGGCCATGAAGGTTAACCTGCCTGAGGTTCGAGTACAGGTGGGCGTATAATACTTATTACAGTGTCTGTGTTCTACAGCATAATATTACATTAAAAAATAGTCACTTCACTCTGCTGTAATATCTATAGGCACATAATATTTACAGTTTACTGATGATAACAGAAACAAATGCCCTAAGTGGTGGTTTTGGGGGAGCAGTTGGGACTTCAGTTGTTTTGTGCCAGGGGATCAAACCACCAGCCCATAGCTGCCCATGTGTGGAGAATTTTTAAACGAATAATGTGATGACATTCTTGTACTGTTGCACACCTTACGATATGTTTGAAGGAAGAATGGGACAAAATAACACCTGAAACACTTTATTGATTTGTTGTCCTCAGCACCAAAACATCTTTTAAGTTTTGTGAGAAGGATGGGCAACATTACAAACTGGTAAATGCTTTGTTATCCCAGATTTTTGGAATGTATTACATGCCTGAAATGCAGGAATTAATGTATATTAACAAATGAATTGAAGTTGACCAGACAAAACATGAAATATATTGGATTTATATTGTCTGCAAAGGAAAAAAGGCAAAATAAATGTAAAGCACTTTCCATACTGTCCCAACTTTTTTCCGATTTGGGGTTGTGCATTAAAATGTTGATTTTCTAGATGAAAAAAGGTAAAACCTACATGAAACATGCATAAGACTGTATGTGACCATCTATATATAAGTTATAAATAGCATGTACAGTGATATAACTTATTTTCAAATTGCTAGGTTGTTATAAATAATATAGATTATTTAATTATTAATTTTTTATTTAATTATTAATTAATTATAAATAATTAGATTATAGTAGTTTTGGTCATTACATTCAAAGAAGTAAACATTCAAATTCAGATTTTTTTATACTTGTTAGATTCACATATATGGCCGTCATGGTCAGGCCAGTATTAGTGGGTTATGTTGTTAATGGGTAACTCCTGTGTCACTGTTGCTGAACCTCATGTCTTTCTCCAGGTCTGGTTCCAGAATCGTCGAGCCAAATGGAGGCGCCAGGAGAAGATGGATGCTAGTGCAGTCAAGCTTCATGACTCGCCCATGCTGTCCTTCAACCGGCCTCCCATGCACGCCAATGTGGGACCCATGAGTAACTCTCTGCCGCTGGACCCTTGGCTGACTGCTCCTCTGACCAGCACCACACCTGTGCACAGTATTCCAGGCTTTATGGGGCCTGCACAAGGCCTGCAGGCAGGATACCCTGGCCACGGCTTCCTCAACACCCCCCAGCCCATGGGCCAGAGCATGCAGCCTATGGCCCCGCCCCCTTACCAGTGTCCAGCACCTTTTTCTGACAAATATCCACTGGAGGACACTGACCAACGTAGCTCCAGCATCGCCTCACTGAGGATGAAAGCCAAGGAACATATTCAGTCCATGGACAAAACATGGCAACCCATGTGACAGTTGGGGCCACCCTAAAGGAACTGACCCGTCTTCAGGATTTGTTGCATTCGGGCCACGTGAGTTGAGAAAAGGTGGAGTAAATTATTCCAAACCAGCCAGAGCACTGTGTGTTCTGCTTTGAATTTGGGATAATGGCTCATCCTCCCCAGCCTGAGGTGAGGAATATTCTGACTGATTAAATGTGGGATGAGTGAAAATGAATTCCACGTTTATTTATTTTTCTACTGGATTGAAGACCTTCACAGCAGCTAAACCACAGAGAACAGGAACTGTAGTGGAAATCAAATTAATGATTTTTTTAAATAATGAGCCTATGGGTGCATTATTATTATATTTCTATTATGCAATAGATTACATTAATTCTGGACTTGTCATGTTCTCATGTCATCCAGGTTCCCAAGTCATTTAAATTCAAACCAGCTGGTTTTGTGCCAGTATCAACTTTAATGTCACCTGATGCTTTTTAAGCTGAACAGCATGAAATACAGACTAATGGGGTGAGCAGTCCACACTGTAGCCAAACCAGGTCAATACTGCCTTTTACGAAGTTCTGCCTGTTGTATTTCAGATCACAATAACATCCCAAAAACTACCAGAGAAATGAATTGAGAGAAGATCTCTGCTGTAGAATTTTGACTCTTGCAGGATTCATTCATCCAGTCGTTCTCATATGAGCAGGGTTCGTACGGGTGCTTGAAATCCTGGAAAATGCTGGCATTTTAACGTTCTGTTTTCCAGGCCTGGAAAGTGCTGGAATTTTGAAGAAAGTACTTGAAAATGCTTGAAATTCTAACTGCTTTTACTTTACAATAAATAATTATCTGATTAAATAAGTTTTTGCAAAAATTGCAGAGCGTAAAATAAAAAAGGTTTCGCTCGCGCCTCCACGTATGGCTGGATATTTTTGTTGGACCTGGCAACCCTGGTCGATGATAACAGCAGTAACATGACGAGAGGCTGCGTTAGCTTAGCCTGCTAGCGTATGTATGCGCACCGCCACCTGGATAATATAAACATGCGGTGAAGAACATTGGTATTTAAATTGTTTGAAACTGTCACCAATAAATCCATAATTCTTGCTATTTACTTACTTAGAAGTATTTTTTCTCAGTAGCATAGTCGCTGTTAAGTGTGGAGAATAGTTTTGCCATATTTTTGCAGTCACAGTATCATTAATTTACCACAGCTGAAAGGTGCTGGAAAAGCTTGAAAATGGGCCATGAAAGTGCTTGAAAAGTGCTTGAATTTTACCTTGTAAAAGGTGTACGAACCCTGTATGAGGCACTGGATCCGATTCTGGGCTTCTGATCTTGCTCTCCAAACACAATTACAGTAGGAGGACAGCCAAATCATTCATCCATTCATTTTTCGGCCTGCCACTCACTCTCCATCAGAACTTTGGGCAGAAGAAGTTGGACTTTCAATATTAAAGAATAAGGATGCAGATTTACAAAAAAACTCTGACCAAAATGTCTGAGCTAGCTGGGAAGGTTTCCAGACTATAACAAATGAAATAACACTTCAGCTGATGTTTTTAAGACCATATCTCTAAAAGTGTGAGCTTTCTAGTTAAATAACTGCAACATCATGTAAAGGTTCTGTACTAATATTAATAATTAATGAAACATTCTATTTATAAAACCCAAGACTAGTTTTAATTTAACACCATTAAAAAGTCCAGTTGACTTTAAGATATAATCTTAAAAGAAACCAGAAAGAGAGTTAATACGAGTTGTGGTGTTAGATGCAGCCTCTTTGAGCCCAGCAATGGGGGACACCTCTTAACACCCACTTAACTTACTTAAATGTGATTAATTCTTAATTCACTTGACTGGCAGGTGCTCCAGAGAGACCGCGTAAAGACATCAGAGCTGTCAGAAGACAAATCAGGCAAATGGCCTTGAAGACAAAAGTCTTTTTTGACTGTCCGGAGAGGGCAGTGTGTCTGAGGACCCCCTCCACGCCCCATCCCCTAAACGGGGGAGGGTGAGGGGTCAGGCAGAAAGGCCTGCATGCCTCAGTGCTCGTTAGAGGAGAAGACCTGTTGGCAGGCCGGACCATGAGTGACCTCTACGTGCTGGGGAGCCGTCTGCTGGGTCACTAAATCCTCTCTGTTCAGTTCAGATGACCCAAACCCAGCCTTTTGTTTCAGCTTCTTTAGGCACAGAAAAGGAACATAACAGTCACTGAACAAATAATAAGGCTTCTGCTACTGAATTACTGGCAACCCTGTACAAATTAAGAATCCAGAATCTACCAGCGTAGGAAGTAAACCTTATATGGCTCTTTAATTCTCATTCTGAAACCTTTTTGTCTAGTTCTGAAGCCCAATGTGGAAAAACAGTTAAGCAGGAAATAAAATAAATCCTTTAGGACTTGGAGACTAACTGCTTAAGGACTAAAATGGGAATGTGGACATTACTTACTAGGAGTGAAAACTAGCATTTGGAAATACTCAGAAAAGTACAAATCCATCCCAGTTTTACTTAAGTACATGGATCTAAATGAATGTAATTAGCTCCTACCCACCATTAGCCTTAGATGAGAAATACTCTTTTCTGATTGGCTGACAGGTGACTTAATTTAAAATGTAATTATTATTGTATAATCAATGCTCTGGAAGCTTTGAATGGTAACCAAATAAACCAGTAAATGTCCACTGACCAACAACATGAGGTTAAGTATCTACTACACCAGCAGCCAACTTCCAAAATTATAATTTTTTAATAAACGTCAGTGTATTGGCACAAACACTTTTAAGAATGCTTTTTAAGAACTTTTAACAATACACAAGAAGCACAAGAATGACATGTGTGGCAAAAGGCCAGGATAACAGCCTTCGAGGTGTTTCATTATACCAAAATAAATGGTCTGACATCACACCTTTAATTGTAATACATTTTTACCAGATTTTCTCCCCAATGTGTTTGGTAGCCAATCGACTGGTCAATTCATTGACTCTCCCCATCACTTGTAATGTCTCTGACTCTAGGAGGGTGCAGACTAACACAGGCCTGCTCCACAATGCATGTGAAGTCAAACTCCGCCTCTTTTCAAACTGCTGCTGATACATCGTTGCTGGGCAGCTAACGTGCTCGGAGGAAAGCTCAGGATCCCCGGTTCTGATGGATCACCTGGCAGATGCCCCATACATCATATATTAATATTACTGACTTACATGACTTGGATGGATTTGTTTTGATTTTGAAACAGGCAGTAAATGTGACATGACAATCATTTTTAATAACACAGAAGTGCAACTTATTCTATAAAGGCAACTCTCCCAGTCTGTATTATCAATCTGTGAATCTTTCTTAGCTGAATGATCTTCAGTAAAACTGCACAAAAATTAAATGTCAGTTTTAGAGCACACAGGCATTGTTTTTCATTTTTTTCATACTATCAGTCCTTTAGGTTTTAGGCCTGTGAGAGCTGTTCCTGCTCACATACATGTCTGGTATTCTGTGGAGGACATTCAGGGCTTTTTAAACTGAAACATGCTGTTGCAACTTTATTTTACTAAGTTTGTGCATTTTGTATCCTGTCCTCCACTTTCGTTGTCTGATGCCCTTCTGAACGGTGATGGGTTCGCATGCGGAATCTGTGAGATGTAGTAAACAGATGTGTAGATAATTTAATATTAAATATTAAGCCAAAGGTTAGACAAATAAAGTATGCAATAGATTTTCGGGTTAATATGTGTGTTCTTATTTTTTCCAAGAGAGCATGTACAGAAACTTGTCCTTAATTAGCCTTTTGCATTTGTGTTCGCTCTTCATGAACTGATTTTTTTTTATGTCCGTACATATTTCTTGGAATAAACAAATCTAGTTTGATAGAGGTACAAGTCAAACTGTCATTTCCTCACAGCCATGTGCTGAGAAACTAAATATAGTTTAGAAATATGTCACATTTAAGACTACAGCAGACTAGGAAGCAAAACTGTATTTATTGTCTTCATGTACTAGATATGATTTAATCATTATAAATAACTGCAGTGGGGTTATCTACATATGTTCCGTACACAGAACAGGATCCTGGAAGATTTGGAAAGAGCTCCTTGAGTGCTTTGACTCTGCTGTGACTGATGATGCTGAGGAGTTGACCAGGGCTCAGTGATGAAGCATATATGAAATAGTGACTTATAGGTTCAGTTGAATTCAGTATCTTATGTGTAAATGCTGTCCCATAACTATACCAGCATGAATTGTACAATCTTTTAAGTATTGTGATATTGTTGACATCCATCCATTATCACACCCGCGTAATCCTTATATTATCCATAACAGGCAATTCCACTGAAGCTTAGCAGGAATGGGTGTGGATAGTACTTGAATGGGAGACCTTCAAGGAAAGCTTGCGTACACAGTAAATCTGCCAGTGTTAAATCAACACTATTGGAGTTAAATTAACACTGGGAGTGTTACATTTTGACACCCTCGGTGTTAATTTAACTCTAATAGTGTTGATTTAACACTGGCAGATTTACTGTGTAGCTGCTGGAAGTGGTGTTGGTGGGAACAACAGGAGGTGCTATTCCTGGGTTCTGAGTGGATGCCCCAGTACAGTGATGGGGATGGGGTCTTTTAGATGAGCTGGTCCCAATTTCTGAAGTCAGGGAAAGATCCCTGGTCATTTCTTCTAAAAGAACAGGTGTTACTCTGATGTCCTGCCCAAATTACCCACTGCTAATCATCTTCTAGCTTATCCCGTCGTCTCTAATGTGTGGTGAGAGTTCTGCTGTGGACTGGCTGCTGTTGCATTATCCAGGTAGATGTTTCACATTGGTGGAGGTTGAGGTGCTGGTGATTTTAGAAAATGTAA
Source organism: Crenuchus spilurus (assembly GCA_036984385.1). Lineage (NCBI taxonomy): Eukaryota > Metazoa > Chordata > Actinopteri > Characiformes > Crenuchidae > Crenuchus > Crenuchus spilurus. Next base: position 16,957 of record BRDA01007251.1, read on the forward strand.
GTAAATTCCTGTCCTGTGCTCTCTTATGTGAAGTAGTTTTTTAGCCTTTTTGGGTGAACATTGTGACATGTAGAAGAGTGAAGAAGAGATGCCTTCCATCTCCTCCTTCTTGCCCTCTCTCTCTTGCCTGGTGGCAGCCAGCCAGCCTGTTAGGAAGATGAAGCTCCAATCAATCAGGCCTCTGCGGGTGGGGCAGTTCCACCCCACCCTCCGCCCCCACCCAGGCCCAGCGCTCACTAATTACCCCCAGGCGCTGCTGCTTCAGCACATGTTCTGGGCTGTCTAGTGGGTATGTGTGCACTGGGTGCAGACAGATGGGAGACAATGGGGACTTCACGTTGCGACCATCTGGGTCCCAAAAAAAAAAACAGCGAAAGGGCATGGCTATGAGATTTTCCCACTGCTTTTATCTCGGAATCATCATGTACTTCTTAATTATCGAGTCACTTCAGTGACGTCAGAAATGAGCAGAAAGCCTGTTGCCTTAAAATAATAAGATTAGACATTGGGCAGATGTTGACGTTTTTGAGTCAACAGTACTTCCACAAAAAAATTGTTGAAATGACTAATCATGGGTCCATTAATCTGAAATAAGTACATTATAATTCTCTTATTAGCTCTTACAGGGCCAAAGCCTGAAACGTGTGAATGGTTCACACACATAAAATTAGCTTTTAAGGCCGCAAGACATAAATGTTTTACTGTCAGTCAAGGGCAAGAGTTTTTGCTCTTTGGTCCTCTTGCTTTCAACAAATAAAGTGGGTGCTGATATAGATCTTCATGGCATTCCTCAGCACACCGCTTCAGCAGTGCCAAATCCAACTGCGAGCGTAACCAGTCCAGTCCACATGAACAAACATTCTTGTACTGTGGGTGAACTTTTTTTACAGCAAGTGGAGGAAGTATTAATGATTGTGCAGAGAGGGGAGGGAGCTCATCAGGCTTAATGATGGAGAAAATCCCCCAATTAGAGCCTTTTCCTGCAGGCCAGGATGAGTTCAGCGTGGGGATTAGGGCCCAGGCCGGGACCCAGCAGCCACTGTCCACTGGACATGCTGGCATGAGAGGTAGGCTGGGGCCGAGGGTAGGCATGCGTTCAGCTGCTCTGGCACAAAGGGACCATGGGAAAAGAGCAGCCCATCTAGTGAAAAAATGAGCTTTTGTTAGGATTGATGCTTGAACGTGTGCATTTTTCTTTCTTTGTTCATTCTGTTCAAACTTCATATTCGCTAGTTAGGCTTGTGCTCGTGCTACAAATGTTTATATAACAGCGATATGAAGCCCTAAGCGTAACCGTCTTCATCATAGGAAACAGCCATGCTCAGATATTATACAGATCTAACCTTGCAACAGAAAATAGTCAGATATTCTGATGTTGAATCCAATCTGGCATCACTGAAGATCAGCACTGATTAACCATATGAATTGTATTAGAATTCAGTTGTGTTCAGTTAGAATTTAATCCTAAAAAGATAGTACACTGGTAACCCTACTTACGAGTTTAATCCGTGCAGGAGCCGAGCTCGTTAGCTGGTTTGCTCGTTAGCTGGATGCATTTTCCCCATAAGAATACATGTAAAACTGATTAATCCGTGTCAGCCGGCCAATATACAGTATACTTTAATATGCTAAATAATGTGTTTATATGGGTTTTTTAAAACATAAACGAGACGATGACAACACTCGTGTAGGCTGGCCGCTAATGAGAGGGAGGCCGATGGTGCTCGTGTAGGCTGGCGGCTGCATGATTACACTTATCATATGAAAAGTAAAATTTATCTAACTTTCTTGTTCGCTACCTTAGCGTCGCTTTCAACAGGCACTTTCACTTTGTATTGACTGACCTCTTCTTCTACGGTAGCATCTAGGAGATGCTATGACCGCAGCGGTTTGGCATAGTTGAAATGTACGCTACTCGTTAGCTGGAATATTACTCGTTACCTGGAACAAAAATATTCCGAGATCTCGACTCATTACCTGGAATACTCGTTAGCAGGGATGCTCGTAAGTAGGTTTACCACTGTATGTGACAGTCTCAAGTAACTTCTACTCTATATCTGTTATAATGTGAGTGCTTTACATGGCTTTGGTATCAGATCTGTACTCAAACCATGAATTATCTCAGAATTTATATTGAACAAAACAACTGGACCTAATTTATAAAATCAACCACGTCATTCTTTACCATCAATTTGTACAAGAGTGACTTCACACAGAAGCCTTCAGTTACGCATCTGGGAGGCAGAGATGGTACACAAACCTTTGGCTAATCCATGACCTCGCTCAGTAAGAAGATTGTCACTGAGCATCGTGTTGTCCTCTCGTACTATTTCTGATAGTAACATTATCCACCAGCTTTACAAAAAGAATAGTTCAGATGTAAAAAGTTATTTATCTGAACAGTGTTTATTATTCTCAGAAAAACACTAAGAATAAATACAAATAACATGAACACAATGTGGGGCGGCACGGTGGCTTAGTGGTTAGCACGTTCGCCTCTCAGCGCTGAGGTCTTGGGTTCGAGTCCGCATCTGAGCGGAGTTTCCATGTTCTCCCCATGTCTGCGTGGGTTTCCTCCGGTTTCCTCCCACAGTCCAAAAACATGGAGGTCAGGTGAATTGGGTACTCTAAATTGTCCATATGTGTGTGTTTGTGTTCACCCAGCGATGGACTGGCGCCTTGTCCTGGGCTTAGTTGAATAGTGTACTGCCCTGCCCTGCGCCCAGTGAGGGGGTAGGGGACTAACCGCAACCCTGATTAGGAATAAGCAGGTGTGATAGTGAATGAATGAATGAATACAATGTGATGTTCTGTATGTGCATAATGATTTAACCCTTTCCAATCTCCTCATAGCAGTCCAGCATTATTTTTGTAATACCTGCGGTCTTAACCAGGTAACTTAAGCCCAACGTTAAACCAGTCCAATGGGAAAAGAGCAGCAAGACATCCTTATTAGATAAGGGTGACCAAACGTCCGTATTTCCCGGGACATGTCCGTATTTCACGTCCTGTCCCGGGTTTTTTTTAAAAAGTGAGGAAATGTCCTGGTTTTTAAATTACCTTCACTGGACCATTAAAATTTTAATTTACAGGCACTCGGCGCTGCGTGTGACGTAATCCCGGAGCCGCGTCAGTCAGGGCAGCCCTGTTCTTAATCAGAATGTAGACAGCGTGACTGACAGTACGCAAGCAACATGCCGAAGCTCAAGTGTTTACCGACGATTTACAAGAGTTTCCCCGCTTTCAGACCGGTTCGAGACAAATGGGAAGCCTTGTGCACAGTGTGTTATTGTTATTGTGTGTCATTTGTTAATTAATTTTTTTCCAATAGCCTACAGAACAGACAATATTTCGTTCGTTACTGAGGGTAACTGAGTATCATGTGTTATTTGGAGTTGAGAGTTATTGTTAACTTTTGTTGTTAAGTGAGGGATGTTTAGATGAGACATTATTTATTTCATTGTGCTATTCATTCATTACAGGAAATGTTAACTTAAGCATTTTGAATAAAATTATCATGCTATTGGAGTTTTTGTTGTTGACTTTTACTGAAAAGCATTTTTAATAAACCAACTGTAAATATCATGTTATTGTAGGTTTACGTGGGCCTATGTTAAGTGAGTGCAAGAAAAGCCCCCCCCACCCCCCCACTCCATGGTGTCCTGGTTTTCCCCAAATGAAAATATGGTCACCCTACCTTAACACTGGGCTAGATTAAACTTTTTGCCAATGTGATTGCACACAATGATATTTGACCTCCGCATTTAACCCATCTGTGCAGTGAAACACACACTAGTGAACACACTAGGCTGTGAGAACGTGTGACACAGTTGGGGGTTAGGTGCATTGCCCAAGAACTGGATCAAACCAGCAACCTTCCAGTCAAAAGACCAGATCCCTAACCACCAGGTTAGGTGAAAAAAACTCTGAAATTTATGACCTGCTTTGGATAATCAATTCTCCAATACGATAAATCAACTGAGCTGATGATGGAATTGAACAAATCCAGCTGATAGCTAAGGAGCATCAAGAACATCTGGAACCAAACTTGGTCTCATACAACCTCGCGTTTTTTGTTTTCATCATACTGATTTGAAATATTTTTAGACTAAGACTTTTACACAGTACTGTTTAACCTGTATGTGGTATGTAGACACGATGGATTAGGAGTAATTATCATAAAGGCACAAATGAGCCAGGGTGTCTTGCACTGTTGGAATGCAGCTGAGTGCTTGGGTAACAAGCCTACAGTAAGAATTACTCAATTCGCAACTTTTTCTTTTCCAAATGAACCACTCTTGCCTTCTCTACACCTCTGCTGGTACACAGAAACCACCACGGCATAGCTGGGAAAAAATCCCTGCTGTCTGATCACTGAAATTAGTAGAGCGAAAATGGAAGAGGGTGGGGGAGAGTAATGGTTTACTTCATGAATCCCCCACAGACTGCTTGTATTCATTAAGAACAATTAAATCTCTAACGACTAATTAATTGCGTAATCTATTATTTGGCTCCCTTCTTCGTGGCCTCTGATGGGGCCCAGGCTGGAGTTAACAGGCTGACTGGGATGACGCGTTCCACAGGGTGGATAATAAGGGAAAAGAGCGGAATTAATTGGGTTTGATTAAGGGAGCTTTTCAATGGGACAGAGCTTTTTCGCATGACATAAGTGGAGGTCAGAGAGGGAGAGGGATGGCGGAGGTGCTGCAGTTGTGGGCTGACGCCAGTTTTTTGTGGCCCCTTTTTCTTCTGCGTGAAGCAGTCTTCTGTTGTAAACAGAGCTGGATTAGATTAAAATTATCAGGCCTTCAATTTGTAACAGACTGGATTAATAAACAGGGAACACAAAACCCTCATTAAGTAAATGCTTTAAGAAAGAATTTGACACATGACAACAGTCAATTGTTGACTGTAACAAATTTCTGATACTATATATAATACAAATTTATATATGTGAATATACACATTATACAGGTTATAATATAAAACCTATTTACACACTGCAAACAAATCATTCCAAAGCTTGAGCTGTGCAGAGAAGGACTATGAGGACTAACAGCCCTGGACTGATGAATGCAGGTGAATTTGTAATCTAGTTACACTGTAATCTGCAGTGCTCAATGTTGACAAAGCCATGAACACTATACAACTAAAAACAGTCTTATCAACTGCAAGTATGCATTTATAACAAGATTAGTGACAAAAAATCATCACAAACACGAGGAATTTGGAAGGGCTTATTTCTGTTCCGCATTAGTTGTGTTGATGTCTGCTGGCGTGGAGATCAGGGCTTCAGCGCCATCTAGAGGCGAGGATGGACACGCGCAGCTTTTTTATTTCACTCTGTTGAAAACTGGCTGTAACCGCTTCTTCTTAGATATCAACGGGCAGGTGTTGTGCCGAATTCCGGCCCCCGGCCGCGAGATGCATCGCCTTTCCGGAGCGCGTACGCTTCCGCTCTCTTTTACCTTTTGACCTGTAAGTGTTACCTCATAGACGGAATAATGTTGTGGCTAAATTTAGGCGAGTCAAAATGATTTGCACTCTGGCTGTAGAATTTGATTAAGTTCTCAGAAAATACAAAAACATATTTTTTTGGACATAATCTGCCTGACTTTCAATACTTTGTCCATGTTAAGCGTCCATATTCCCTGATGTTTTGAGCTGATAAGTTATCTTTTCACCAGTATTAACTCTTTTTAAGAAACGTTCACCTTTTTAGAGTATGGCTCCAAATTTTGTATTTGCAACTTTATATTAAGACTTTGTTCTCGAAATATTTTGACTGTCAGCTGTTTTTTGTTTTTTGAGTGGCCCTAAAATGCTGTTGTACATTTGCAACAAATAACTCCACACTGCTCTTCTTTCCTGCAAAGTGGGGCAGCCATATTTGTTGCACTGCAGTCATAAATGAACTGAGAGAACACGTTCAACCCTGAAAGTGCTGATAAGACATTGAGCCAACATATGTTTTAATATAACTAAAGGGCAGATCATTTTTGACTCACCCTCTTAAAAGCATCTTTTGGCAGGTGGCAACTTCCTTTCTGTTGATACAGCTATGATTTTTTTTCCCAACTGCATGCACTTTGGACCAGTATGTCATGAGTGTAATAATAATATAGACAGATGGAAGATGTGGTGCAGATGGGGTGCATTTTCTGGCAGGAGTGGATTGTCTTTAACAGCATCCCCCTATAACTACTTTTTTTCTGATGACCTAAGAATGAAACATCCCACCTGGCAAATGAAGAGAGGGGGCACCAAATCTGGCACAACACCAGCAGATAATAAGCAAGAAAACATATTTCAAAACACTTGATATAAAAATAATGTTATGCTATGTATAACTTAGCTTTATGTAGAACACTACTCCATCTCTTATTCATGACTGTTGATGAACTTCTTTACCCTAGTCATTACCATACAAAGCTAACAGCAACAAAAAAGAACAACAAAGCACTGTTCTCATTTTGAATCTGCATCTTAAGCTAAACCAAGCCTTTACTCACAAGGTTTAAGCAGATTAGTGTCACCAAATGGACACTTGGCTAATGTAGGTGTAATGGACTTCTGAGGTGGGAGGTGGTGTCTATTAAAGCAAGTTAAAAACAGTATTAAAATACAAGTCAAAGGACTCCTATTAATGACTTTTTGCCATTTTTCTAAATATGTTGTCCCCTTCCACTGAAAATAGTGATTTCCTGGCTCCATTTAATCACTTCTGATATGTTTTGAGTGTCACGACCTTGTCTTGCCTCATATGCCTTCACCATCATGGATTATATAGCTCACCAATTCCATAATAATAACATATGTATTCGAGTTAGCACGTAACACTGTGCATTAACATGCTCCAGCCTTAGCTAACCACCTTGTGTATGGCTTTATGTCTGCGTAGAGCGCTTGGGTCAGCAAATGACTTTGGGCAGATGTTGCAGACATATGGCTTCACACCTCTGTGGATGTTCTCATGGAAATTCATAGTTGCTTTTCGAGTGAAACTCTTCCCACACTGGGAGCACGTGTAGGGTCTCAGGGTAGCATGTGTTTTCATGTGTATTCTCAGTCCTTGCTCTGAGATCATTCTTTTCCCACAAATATTACAAACAAATGCACTTCTCGTCTGACTCTCAGGATTGTGGGGAATGGAGGCACTCACAGTTCCATCGATCTGTATGAATGTGCATTGCAAGTCTGGAACCTGTGGCAGACTGGAGTCATGAAGCAGCTGTTGTTTCTCCCTCTGTCTGTGTTCCTCCTCTCCATTAGAGTTAGTATATGGTACAAATGGAGTGTTTAGGTCGTCAATTTCCTGCTCTACCTCCAGAGATGGAAAATTCTCCCTTTCCTCCTCATAGTCTGTAATGCTGCAGTCATTCCACTCGAGCTGTGAACTGTGGGAGGTTGATCCAGCCTTGTTCTCCGATTCAATCTTGAGATCAGGACTGAGGTCAGAAAGCTGAGCATTTCTATCTCTTACTGCAGAACAAGGCGTGTGCACTCCATCACTGGATTCACCTAAGGAGAGTCAAGCAAAGGAGACCATAAAGAAAATGATAAATGCCCGTCATCACACATTTTGAGATGTTTACAGTTCAACATGTCTGTTCTTTTTTAACTGTAATCCATAGAGTTACATTATTTGTATTAGAAAGCATTGAAAGGTAGAATGTAGAATTACTTGCCAAATTTGAGTAATGTCAATACTTTTGATTCTTGGTGCAACTATATTGTTTACAGGCACTTACCGTCTACGGTGCTCGCCACACAGCGAGTAACAAACATCTCTGTCACCTCCTCTTTAACTCCAGATGATGCAGAGCTCTGCTTCTGTAACTCCACAACACAAAGCAAATGCAATTCCCATCCAATGCAAATACCACCTGAACTAAAGGTGCAAAGCATTAGAATATCAACAAAAAGTTGATTTATTTCAGTAATTCTATTCAAAAAGAGAAAAATCTTAGCTTTAATTAAATTCTCTTTATTTGGTGGGAAAAAAATCACACATTAAGAAATAAATCTTTTGAATGAAATCATGTGTGCCACAATTATTGGCACCCCTGGTTTTAGTACTTTGTACAACCTCCTTTTGCCAACAAGACAGCACTTAATCTTCTCCTATAACTCTTCATAAAATAGGAGAATACAGAAAGAGGGATCTTCGACCATTCCTCTTTACACAACATCTCTAAATCATCCAGAGTCCTGGGTCTTCTCCTATACACTCTCCTCTTCAGCTCACCACACAGGTTTTCTATTGGGCTGAGGTCTGGGGACTCCATGATAGGAGCTTGATTTTGTGCCTTGTGAACCATTTTTGAGTAGATTTGGCCACATGTTTAGGGTCATTATCTTGCTGAAAGACCCAGTGATGACCCATCTTCAGTTTTCAGGCAGAGGCCACCAGATTCTGATTCAAAATGTCCAGATATTTCAAAGAGTTCATGATCCCATGTATCCTTATAAGGTTCCCAGGTCCTTTGGAGGAGAAACAGGCCCACAGCATCACCAATCCTCCCCCATACTTAACAGTGGGCATGAGGTGTTTTTCTGCGTACTCATCCTTAGTGTTATGCTTACAGTGTTTGTTGCCAAAAAGCTCTATTTTGGTCTCATCTGACCAAAGCACGTAGTCCCAATTAAAATCCCAGTACTGATTGGCAAACTCCACCCGTTTACGCTTAAGAGTATAACTCAGAAAAGGCTTTCTCCATGCATGCCTCCCAAACAGCTTGTTGGCATGTAGATAGCGCCTGATGGTTGTTTGGGAGACCTCGTAACCCCAAGATGATTCCATTTGATTCAATTCTCTTACATTGAGCTTTGGAGAACTTTTTACTTCTCTTACCATCCTTCTCACTATGTGTGGTGGCAAGATACACTTGCGTCCCCTTCCAGGCTTCTTTATCACAGTTCCAGATGTTTTGAACGTTTTGATGATTGCTCTGACTGTAGATAAGGGCATCTGCAGGTGAGTGGCTATTTTCTTGTCATTTTATGAAGATCAACACACATCTGACTTACTTGAATAGTGTCTTCTCTTGTCTTTCCCATTTTTAAGAGTGAGTAAAAGAAATAGGCCTTTGTGTGATGCCATATTTATACCCCAGGGAAACAGGAAATCAT